>JACXGJ010011571.1:0-19550 GCA_016801105.1 Esox niger | reverse complement strand
TATATATATATATATATATATATATATATATATATATATATATATATATATATATATATATATAAATATATATATATATAAATATATATATATATACACATACATACATTTATATGTGTGTGTGTATATATCACACAATACTAATATTCCTTGATATTATATTATCTACTCATAAAGTTACATCTGCGAGATGAACAGGCTGTCTTACTTCCAAATTCATTACATCAGAAAGTTGGGATGGAGCTTGCTGTGCTAATGTTAGGCAGTTTAACCCAATCCCGAGTGCCGATTCCTCAGCTGTGTCTAGCAGTAGCCAATTGCCTCAACCCGGCATCCAGACGACTTCTTCCAGACCAATTGCTATGTCACAGCATCAATGCACGCCATTAATATGATTTTCTGTTTGTTTATTAACTACATTCAACTTGTAGCCGAAAATAGCTAGCATGGCCTAAGACTAAGCTGGCTAATTTGCCATGAGGCCTAATGTCATGACTCTTCTATTGGCAATGACATTTCCCAGTAACACAATGTGTTGGAGTGTAATGGACTTGGTAGTGTTTGAGACATTCATCCTGTTGACCACAGGCAAGGCCGTGGGGAAGGGGGTTCTTGATGTCCATTTCGCCGCCAAAGGGTTTGGACCCACCCAAAGTCTGTCATTTCGACAGGAGCTCATGACAGCAAAGGATACATACAACTTACAGGACTTGGAGTGTAGGTTTAGATTTACATTTAAATTGAAGTGATTTAGCAGGTGCTCATATCCAGAGAGACCTACAGGGGCGAGTGAATACATTTTCATATTTTACCGCTAACTCCACATTTGCCCGGATTCATTTTCTCTTAATGAATGGCAACTTCATTATAATATTTGGATGTCAAATTACCATGTTTTACCAAAGAGACTAGATGCAGTGTCAAAGTCCCAAGCTTTATATTTAGTCAGCCTATCACGTCAGTTTACAAAAATTTCAGGAGAGGGGCGGGGTTCACGACACAGTGGTTACATTAGCATTAGCATGGCCAGCCCAAGGCAAATGACTGTAGAAGGACGTTGACGAGTGAAGTCCGGTGAGGTGGTTCTGTGACATTCAGAACATGGACATTAACCGTAATTCCGGGTCTCTCGTAGGAGCTCACACTGAACAGTCTGGACTCAATAAGGAAATACTTATCATTGTGAAAGCACATATACATTTTTTTTTACTGTATGTAGCATAAAAACAAAAACGTGACCAGTAGATATTTGCAGATGATGTTAAGTTAATGTTTCAAATAATATTATTCTACAAAATTAAATGACTAACATACTCCTCATTTAAAAGTCTTGCCGTTCCATCTATCAGTGTGCATTGACTTGTAAGGTCCTTATACCTGCTTTAGACACAGTTTATTACAGTTCTATCCTTCCCACACTAAACCACCCTGGACTAGCTAATGCTATACTGCTCGTTCGGTAAGGAAAGGCAAGGAGGCAACGTTGTTATTAAGAGTATTCTACACAGTGGCCCTTTAAGTTTTATTTAACGGGCCATTGTAAGATGACAACCCCAAACATTGCATTTGTGTGTTTGCTCAACAAAATGAAGGGCAGGGTGATAATTTTGTTAAGGCAAACCAATTACAATAACATCGGGAGTATGCTGAACGTAATTGCAGTGATGTTGATTCAGAGTTCAATTGTATGGTATTCAGCTGCAGTTGGATTAGACGTTTGCTCATGTTGAGCGAAGTCTCACGTTGAACAATCTAACAATTCTACTGGAGTGGGCTTCCGTGTAATTGCATTTAAAATCAATTTATTCATTTTACGTTGTACTCAACTTTGTTTCAGTTTATTTTTTAATTTTTTTTACACAACCCTGGTCAATAAGGTTGACCTTAGTACACTCAGCATGACTGTATAAAAAATAACCGCGCTTAATGATAATGCACAAGTCACGGAGGGACTGCAAATAGCACAATTCTCACCTCTGCTTGATTCGGTGACTGGATGTCCATGTCAAGTGGCCTGGCAAATGTGTAAACTGACTGACACAAACTCCATCCCTGACCAGTAGGCTTGGAACGCGCTAACCACACCAGACACGTATGTCGAAACGCATCATTTAGACGGAATCTTTGTGTGAGCGCTTCCGCATCTCAAAGGGGTCGGAGAGAGAAAACAGACAGCATAGAGACCGAACAAGAGATAGCAAAGGAGCAAGCGAAAGTCGTTGGCGGATATTTTCGTTAGCAATGCAGTTAATGATTGATATCACCTGAGAGAGCGCTGGTTGGTTCTGACGTGGATGGCACCAGGGTTGGCACACACTCGACGTCTGGGAGTGGGAAGCGAGGATAGGGGAGCAAAGAGAGAACACTTGCCCCAGAGGCCCGATTACTCTTCGCCGCGCCACATTAGAACTGTGTCTGTTAGCGGCGATAAATTATGAACACGCCTGGCATCACTCACCGTAGCTAGCCTAGCACATAAATTGATTTCATATCCACTTTTCACTACCATACCCCCTTTTTCCTCTCTGCCTTTGTTCTTTTTTTTTTACGCTACCTATTTCTATATCCTCGCTGGCAGTTGATCAAGACCAGTGTCAATACATAAAGCACTTTGAGGTAATGAATGATTAGGGAAAGACCGCGGGGTGATGTGACACTGTATAGATGGTGTAGGAGTCATTAATTCCATTTAGAAATGGGAATTAATTTACGGCGAAACGCAGCCAAAGAGGCAACAGATTTATAAAGGAAAGCTTCAGTCAGCGATCGCACTCATTAGGGTGTGACAGTCGAGAGTGCGCGCGGGATTTCTTCCAAGCGAGGAAAACAAAGACATTTTTCACATGGAGTGTTTACATGCAAATAGCATGGCGAGTGAACATCAGTCACAGATAACTGGGGCAGGCCCAATTGAGCGATGGCTTGGTAAATACTAGTGATGGGGGAAAAAACAATACGCTTAAAATAATGGATATTATTTTTGACGATACATTGCATTGCATACATTTTTTTCTCTCAGAATATTGCAATATTATTAATGTCATAGTTTTACCTGCACCAGAACACATCCATTTTAATTAGTTTTGGAACCTCTATATTTCTCATGGAATTGTCTGTTTTCTCCGCGAGCAGACAGAGCGACCGGTGTGTTTTTGCACAAGGAAACTTGAAAATTGTGAAGATATACTCTTATAACAGCATGCCTGACAGTTGGTCTATGACAATCCCCTGTCATATTGATCACTCTTAATATAAGCTTATAGCAACATACCATAATGTGGATTTCACTCATGCTGAAGACAGGTGGATATTTGACATTGACCCAATGCAGAATTTTTCATGCCTACGGGAAGCAGATTTTTATTCTGGATTTGTAGCCTCAGAGGTTACTTTCAGACACTCTTTTGAAATGTGCAGCAGTCTTTGAGACATTGCTGACAGCACACATTTCAGCAACTAGTACGGCAAGTGACACCGTTTTGAGATGAGGGGGGGGGGGTGAAAGTCGAGCGAAGGGAAAAAAAAGAAAAGAGAATAATGTTTCAGGAAACGTTTTTGTTGTTTTTTCATCTTTTGATAACGCTGACTTCAGCATGTTCTGCATTCTTATGTTCTTTGTCTCTGAAGAGGATAAGAGAAGAGAAATAAAGAGAGGAGAAGCTGGCATATTCTGTCAAGGTCAGAGAGACCCCTAATGACGTATAATGATATTCCCCTGTTAGTTGACTTGTGTGTTAAAGCCTGAAGTCAGCAGGAATGGAATAGGGCACAAAGAACTGACAGGAAAACAAGTGGTTAGTGTATGTGTGTGTGTGTGTGTGTGGGTGTGTGTTCATTTTGTGTACATCCTTTAACCAGAGGTCACATTGTGTTTTGTATCCCTTTTTAAATAGAGCCCTGTCTAAGATAAAAAAACTCAAGACAAAACAAACAGGGTTCAGTAGTTTTCAGCTGTATTTATTAAGGGTTAAAAGCTGGAACGATGCAATTGCACAGTTAAATTAGCAAGATTTAGAAACAGGTGCAATTTGTTTCCAGCAGCCCTCCAATCTCAGATTTACTATGATTTCACTTTTCGGAATAAATTTATGTTCTCTCAGGTCCTCCAGTAATGTGTTCCAAGATGGTGGGGCAGAGAAGCTAAAAGCTCTCCTTCCACGCTGAGTTCTTGTATTCGGGACTTTGTGCAAAGTACCATTATGAGATCATAGACTGTAATGTCCATGACTTGGTAATGTCTAGGATTAGGTGACGTGAATAAAGTGCATAAATATAGTATATTGGCAGCGGCCTAAGATTCTCTTACATTAACCTTTAGCAGTGAATCTCTTAGCTACCTCACCATTAGGCACCATCCCCATATAAACTATAAGGTACTGTGTATTGTAAGAGGTTTTGCGTTTACAAATCGTAGAGCAGCATTATAGAGCATGTCTAGGCAGGGAAGACCCTGAGGCCTTCATGTACGGGATTGGCTGAGCAAAAAGAGGGGGGAGGGGCTGAAAATGGAAAACATGACTTGTTATCATTGATGCCATTCGGGGCGTTTTCTAGAAAATTTTATGACAGTGTGCGAGCAAAAAACGGCTTGGGCGGGTCGATTTACAGATTTTATAGAAATATAAAGTTGCATAAAAAAAACATAGTTTGGGGGGTTATTTTGTGTAGTCCGCGGATGATTGTGCGTCATACTGTCAATGCAATCTGGCAACCCTGCTTGTTACCGCTGAGAAATACCAGGTTATTGTGCCCCTGTCTTTAGACTCAGAAAAGCGTCTGTGATGTGACAAATTGTTGTTGTTGTTGTTTTCTAACAGGTGTGGAATAGCTTCAGTATCCATCTGAAGGTTAGCTTGGTATCTTTGCTTTAACAATTTGAAAACATTTGTGATACGAAATACAAATACAATAAAATAAATGTCCTTGCATCTCTCAGATTTAGGAAATGCACTTCAAAGAAAATGAATGAACAGCCACTGAAGTAAAGGACCATTTCAACGTAATTTCAAATATTATTCAATATATATATTTTTACGCGTACACAGGTCCAAAAGCTCAAAATCACATTGTTAACGTATTCATTGTATAATCATTTTAGGATTCCATGCCCTCGCTCATTATCAACCACTACATTAGAGGAAAGAGCTAACATATCCATCCTGCAATAAAATCTTTGGGGGACGGTTTCATCTGTGGATAGAGATCCCTCCAGGAGAGGGGTAATTTGCAGTGATCTCTAAAAGTAATTGGAGTTAAAAGAGTCATTTTCTATTTATATTTGGCAATGTAATCCAGCAAAGGATGTGAAATGAAACCATAACTATGGGGTTAAAGTACCAACTAAAAGTACAGACTTGGAAAATACAAACAAGTTTCTGTGACTTTTTCAGGATATGCAGCATCAGGTGAGCCGGACTGGCACAGCACAAAATAGCGTTGCTAGCAAAACACACAGATAACTATGGTTAAAAGAACACAATGACGTCGTGCTCATTACGCCCACCTAACCGTTTACTTTGTGGAGATATAAACCACCTAAGCACTTCATTGCTCTGCTGACATCTTGGAGGTTTTTGGTTTCCAACATTTCAGTGGATTGGAATGTTATTTGAAGTGTACATGTTTCTGTCTTTGTACTTTGATGTTTTGAGCGCGAAGAGCAGCAGCCAATGGGGATGCTAACAAAATCCTAAATCCCATAAACAGCAGCAGAACTAAAACTTAGAACATTTTGTTTTTAGTTTAGGTTTTAAAAAATTATACATATATAGGTTAACAGCTCTGCAATAATGTCAGCAGCAAATTGGATCAGTGTGTGTGTGTGTGCGTGCGTTATCTGTATAAGAAAGTCGAGGCTGACTCATCTGTATCTCTCTACTGAAACTTTCCTCCTCTCAAAAGAAAGAAAGCTAAACTGCCTTGACAATCTACCCTGTCAGTGTGATAATGCTGTGATACTAAGGAACTACAAGCGAACACGAGGAAATCCCTTTTGAGTGTAAGATACCGACGGTTGTATCATTGCCATGATAACGCTCCGCGGGTTCACAGTGCGCCTGGCTGCAGGAGCCGCTTGTCTCTATAATGAATCTCCGGGGAATTCGCTGTAGATGTTTCGTAAGTCGACTGAGCCGTGCGCCGTAGCACTCTTCCCTTAGCCTCTGGCAAAGCTAACATGCTAATGATGCTACCAAGGTTCATAGTGGCCGCCTTTGTTTGCGTGCGTTTGAGTGGGTATTACTGCAGACTGTGCGTTTGCCAAGCAGAAGCGCCAATGGAGGCGAGCTGACAATAAGACATCTACGTGCTGTTTTTACATGCCGTTTTTAAGCAAGATTCCAAACACGGCTTAACGGTGGTTCTTTAAACCGGGCACTCTGTGCAGGTTGAAATTGCGGGTGGCCGGAAGCACAGCGAGCACAATCGCTCAGGAATTACGTTCCCTCCCACCGAAGTGCTACTCCAAGGTCTTCTGATGACGCACGCATCGGTTAAAGGTCTCCGCGCAGCCCCAGCCGAGCTTCCCTTCCAGTTGCGGACTTCCTTAATGTCAACTCACTTTTGTGCATTCAGCAGCCGGCTGTTCCTTGGTGGAAAAGGTTAAGACGTGGCGTTGAGCGAGCCGGGCATGATGCCTGGCTCCTCGGCGCGAGGCCCATGGGGACGAGCCCCCGGCCTGGAACCTGCTGAGAAGGACACTGCCAGCAGGTCGTTGTAAATGTGAACCAATAAGTTTGATATTTAAACACACACCCCACTGCTGTGCCAAGTGACTTGTGATGTTTTGGCAGTGCACTGTATTGATATTGGACACTATAACCTCTTGCTGTCTTCATCGTAGTTTGTATTATGTATTACCATTTGTCTCCGAGGAGTCCTCTCCCAAAGGACGTTCTGAGAAAATTGCCTTGTTCATCCTTTCTTTTCGCACTGCACTTATTGGGCAAACTCATGAAGGCAATGCGTTATTACTTAATGCTAACAACAAAAACAAAAGCAAGGTTTTCTAATAAGAAAATACAAAAAGACATTCATGAAAGGAAAAGAAGCACCAAAATATATAAATATTAGTACATTTGTTCAAAATCACCACAGGGATGCGATGTGAATTATATATACACACTTCAATTAGATTGGAACGAAGACAATCTTACCAGGTCCACGTATCTTGGCAGGAAAAGTCAAGATGGCACATTAACACTTCCATCAGCATTGAAACCTTGTAAATGAACTCTAGTGGAGATCAGTTGCTTTTCCTCACAGGTGGAAGATGAGGACAGTCCTACTCAGTGAAATTCAGATTTGTTTTTTAATGAAACCTGAAAACAAAATGGAACAATAGATAGAAAAACAAGGCTAGCCGAATACACTGTCATCAGTAAATATAAGATTGAAATGTGCGTTTTTCTCGACAGAGCCCACTGGACTGGACAATGGTATAACAGAAGGATACGCCTTCAGATTGAACTTATGCACAACAATACTTTTTGCATACTGTGTACTGCGTACAGTAATTATGGTGAGGATAACGATCAGTTAACATGAAACAAATGTCATCCATACAATCTTGAAAAAAACTGTTATTTTAACTGTCAACACAAGTCTTTGTGACATTCACTTGCTTACAAAACCTCCCACAGAAAAGTTGTAACACCACTAATGTGAACAAAAAAATAACAAGCCCATGCTGAGAGGCCCTTCCAGGTGAGCATCATCTACTCTGCGCCACGGACACAGAGAAATGCCGCACAAGACTAGTGAAATGTTGCACCTGGATTGTCGCACCTTTGATTTCACTACTTTCCTACTGAAGGAAACTTACAACATCGATTCCTTGGGTTAGAATTAATACATTCTGGTAAAACTGCCTTTATCCTAACAAGATCACTGAGATACAGTAACTGTTGATGGCCAGTTTGTCCAACGTGCAGAGGACTTCTTTTGGATACTTTAATTGGCAGCCGCTTAATTGCCATGGGAACACACACACTGAGATACCGTGGAAGGAGAGGATGGATTCGGGGGCTTGCCAGGGGTATAGCTGGGTGGTCTCTGAGAAAAACATACATGCATATGTCCTCTTTTATCTCCCGGCCCCTGAGAGCAATTTGCCAAGCTGTATGTGCTGAGAAATCATGGCGGGTGGTAGAGATCAGAAAATCTCCCAGAAGCCCCCTGGAGTAAGGGCCACGGGCTGTCTCTGGGTGAACACGCCTCAAAGCAGGCCGAACAGCAACAGCCGTCCTCTGTTTCCGGTAGCAAAGTTGGGCTTCCTACATACCACAGCCCTGCTTCCTACGTACCAAGCCCCACTTCCTACATTCGTCAATCTAACTTCCTACATATGACAGCCCCACTTCCTACATTCGTCAACCCTACTTCCTACATACGACAGCCCCACTTCCTACATTCGTCAATCCAACTTCCTACATACGACAGCCCCACTTCCTACATTCTTCAACCCTACTTCCTACATACGACAGCCCCATTTCCTATATTCGTCAATCCTACATCCTGCATACGACAGCCCCACTTCCTACATTCGTCAACCCTACTTCCAACATTCGTCAATCCAACTTCCTACATTTGACAGCCCCACTTCCTACATTTGACTGCCCCACTTCCTACATTCGAAAGCCCCACTTCCTACATTTATCAAGCCTACTTCCTACATTCGTCCTTCCTACTTCCTACATATGACAACCCTAGTTTTAATTGGGACAGCACTGCTTCCTGATACCAAAGACCAGCTTCCTATATTTGTAGAAGTTGAGATGATGCTATTGTCTATGCACACTGACTGGCAGTTGGTTGATGGATGGCAGGCAGGGACGCCGCGTAGGGAACTCGGAACTTGATAGGAACCAAAACCCATGGGGTCCGTGCAACAGAATGCATTTGGGAAAAGTTGTAGAAAACGCCATTTGTTTTCCCAAATTGTGACAACGTCAACACTTGTGTAGGGAGGGAGCGAAGGGGGAGGGCGCTGGGAGGTCCATCTGGCACTATGGGGTGTCCTTGTCACGGTGTGGGGGAGTGGGGGGGCTTGTGAGCCTGGACACATTCAAGAAGCACGGCGACAGATGCCAAATAAGACGGTAAAAAACAGAAAGGGGAAACCAAAGGAGGAGTGCAGGCATACAGGGACTACAGCTGCCACCCAAAGGGAGCATACCCTTGACATCCACCCAACCTCCCTGTATGACAGGGAGAGTAAAGTAAGTGTGTGTTTGTGTGCGTGTGTGCGTGTGTGTGTGTGTGTGTGTGTGTGTGTGTGTGGCTGCACTTGCGCACGTGCAGGGGTCGGTGGAGGCTTTCGCTGTCTCAGCTCCTAGGAAGCTGTGTGTGTGTGTGTGTGTGTGTGTGTGTGTGTGTGTGTCTCGCTTAGGGGCCCCAGCCATGGCCCCAGATAGACCAGCCCAGCTGTGTCCACTCAGCACTTTGCTTTTCCTGCTGGTAAAGTAGCCCAAGTGATATGCCAAACCAGTCAGCCCTCTGTCATGCATTCACTTGTTCATGCCCTTGAGAGAAGAGTGTGTGTGAGTGTGTGTGTGGGGGGTGGGGGGGTCAAAATATCTGCAGGTCAGGCTAAGGGTGAGAGGTAACAACAATGTATGTTTTTGTCATGTTGACAGGATAGCTCAAGCTAGGCTTGAAGACATCAGCGTACTTGTAAGTATGTGTTCCTTTATTCAATTGGGAGTAAAACGTTCAGTATCTTAGAGTAATCAAACTAACATAGAGGCTAAGAGCTAGTGCCATAGAGGCTAAGAGCTAGTGCCATAGAGCTAAGAGCTAGTGCCATACCTATATCTGACTTTCTCCCTAAAAAGTGGACAGGATAAAGATTCGGTACCCCTGAGAACCGGATCCTTCCTGGTACCTCACAACAGCACTGAGGGCGATGAAACATGAAGAGTTATGTTGACTCTATAGAGTGAGATGCACTGACACACCAACTGCAGGAGGTCCAAGGGCCAGTCAGTGAAAATACAGGAAATTCCTCCTCCTAAGTTACATTCTGTAGGTTCAGAGAGTCTCTCAGGGGAATGGATACGAATTTCAAAATAAAGCGTACGTTCGGGTTGACCTTCGTACTGGGCCCTGCTATGTCTGAGGCCATGGAAGAGCCCCAGCCTGAGGGAACCGGGGGGGGCTGCCTCCGAGCCCTCGAGCCCACCTTCGGTCCGGGCCATGGATGATGTCAGCAGGCGTTTCCATCCTCCCGGGTTTCCCTCGCCGCGGCGGGAAGTGCTGCTCCGCATGCTCAGAGGTGAAGACGCAACGTTTGTGTCCGTCGAAGACGTGGCGGTGTTTCTGTCAGCCTGTCTCGACCCAACATTGGTTCTGAAATCGCTTAGTCGTCGATGGATTGAGAAGTGCTCCTATTGCACCACAATAGTAATAATCCACTGTATGCCCTACAGAATGCACAAGGAACTCGGCCGACGGTACCCTTCAATGACCTCCAGGGTGGTAAAGGAAGGGTAGAAGCTATTGATTCCCGGATTAAATAATCCAGATATTGCCCAGGCGGAAGCCAGGGTATCTCTGAGGGTTATAGATATTCAACTGATATGTGTGTGTGTGTGAACTACTCAACAGCTGACTCCAAACAGCACTTCTCCGCTCCGGACCCCAATGCGCCGAAAGAAAATGCGTCGCCTTCCTGAAACGACTGGGATTCAGGAGGCTGTGCAATTGATATTTACCTCCCGAATCAATTGCCCTGACCATCCAACCTGTACCTCGAATTCGACTTAAAGCCACATCTGCAACATCGTAATTTCCTACCGGTGGTGGTAATGGGTCATATTTGCGGGGGAGAAATATGCACTCTGGGTTGAGATCAGAAAAGGGCAACCAATATTTATTGTAAGCGCATAAGAAGGCAATTGCTTTCCCCAGGGTTGGGCTGAGATGTAATTAAACCGAAGGTAGAAACTCCACGGGAGGACGTAGCTTGGTGGGTGGACGGATCGGCCAGGCCACCTCTCTCAGCTTAAATCATTTCCATCAAACTCTGGGAGCACGCGGTTAGCGCCGTAGGGATTGGAGGATGTTGGACTTCGAAGGGCATCCATAGGAACGTGTCTGAACGTCCTGGTGGAACGTGTACCGTTGCCTGTTGCGTCCCAGGGAAGTTCGACTTCACCTGTGAACACGGAGGGACACACCGCATGGCCCCCTAGTTCACATGAAGCTGGACTCGATCCGAACCGTTTGGATTATCTCCCTGTTTTTCTTATTCTCTACACATTTGGATGTCTCCGCTCATTCTCTAGTTCTGGGTCAGGCTGGAGGGCTCTGCTGTTGTTCACTTCTTCACGCATCCCGGAAAGCACCTCCATTATTCTGGGGCCTTTTGTGTTTTGAATTCCTTCTGTCAGAGGTCGATTGTATTTCATCTTGTCTTGCCTCTTGTATGCACTCCATTGAGTACGCACAAATATTGACTAGTATGAAATTTGCGCATCCGATCCTAAAGAGGGGAAGGCCTTGGTGAAGAACCCAGCTCAGTGATGGGTTTTGGCTCCTGGAACGTTACACGTTTAGGTTTCATGTTTAAGTAATTTAGTCAAGTCACTAAAGAATGACAGGCCTTTCCAAGCCTATGTTGGCTCACTGGGGTTTGGTCGGAGTGGGGCCATTTATGCTGTGTCATTGTAAATAGGCAGTGTAGGGCGTTGACTGAATGACCTCTTTAATGAAGGCCTGTGAGTTCACCTCTTATGATGTAAATCAAAGTGAATAGTGAACTGGGTTTAGTTAAGGAATGGTAAGCAATCCATAACACATATCATTTGGAAATGTTTTTTGAAGGGAAAATAGTAACCTTACTGTCATTCAATCCATTTTAATCCACTCTTTGTAAGTCAGGATTAAAAAAAGAAATACTTTGTGCTGTTGATACAATGGAGGAGGAATCCTCTGACAATGCTGAACGCCGCCAACGTTTGAGACGAGAACGTTCCCTAACTCCTTCAAAACATCAGGAGACGTTTTGTGGTTTGTTGTAACACCACTTTAACTGAAAGAACTACCGGAAAACACAATTTTGATATTTGGCTTGGCTGGTTTTAGTGCTCAACCCAACAGCAGAAACTGGAGGTTACAAAATACTGAAGGATATTGAATGTGCCACTACCACTAAAATAGAGAAATGTGAGAGAAATAGTTTTATCGTTCAGGGTAATTTTGTCTTAACCGGTTTTGATATCCATACATCATGATACATTACACATCACGGAATTGCAAGCTGTTTAATACAAATATAGAAGAATTTTCCTTATTTAAACAAGATTTTTACTTGAACACAGTTCTTGAAAAACTGAGCCATATGGCAAGATAGGAAGTGCTAAGAGATTAAAACTAAACTAAATTAGTTCACTGAATAATATTTCTCAATCTCTGGTGATCCAAATTAATATGAAATTGCCATGGTTCATCCTAGAATGCAATTATATATTTTCAGTAAAGGTTTGTGTTGTTTTATTTTTTTAATCATTGTCAATTCACCACAGAATTTTGTTAAGATTTACATTCACAGCAATAATGGCTTTCAATAATTTGCATTTAACCATTTGATTTCAATGAAGATTTTTTTACACAACGCTCCAACAAAACCATAAGTAATATTTAAAGCTGAGAACCAAGTTTGTTGTTTTAGAGTACCTCTTTCACAATGCATGTATTAGAGTACACATTTAAACACCATCCAAACAGCACTTCTGACATCTCAGGACAAAAACAACATTTCATTTGATTAAGTCAGATGTAGATTTAATCAATAAGTCCAAATAGACTGACCTGTTATATCTGACACCAAATGCTTCCACTGCCCAATCACATGGCATCCTGTTGCTGAATAAAAAATGAACAGATGAATAGAACCAAATCTTCTGATGCACTATCAGACTGCATCAACCGGCATCAACCGGCATCAACCTGCATTGGGCGTCAGGGAATTGAGAGGGGGAATATGTATAAATAATCTTAGCAGTTACACCTGAAATGCTCATATATGTGCAAATAGTTTGTAGTTTCAGCATTTACAGGAATTGGTAAATGCTTAGTAGATTATTTGAGTTAATTCAGAATTTATATATAACAGTGCATTTCATTTTTTATAAAAGCCCCGACCAAGTATCGAGTGTATAAATTAACATACCCAGGAAACCTTTGCAGGTGTTTTGAACTAATTAGCTGACTAGAGCTCTTCTCAGGTCGACAATTCTGTATTGTAAATTTTTTATTCTAATATTTTGAGACTGGATTTTTGATTTCCAAGAGCTGTAAGATGTAATCATCAAGACTGAAACAAAAAATACTTTATGTGTAATAAATCCAGAATATATATGAAGGTGTCTCTTTTTATTTTAATTATGGCAAAAAAAGTTAAAAACATTTAAACAATACTATATTTCGGAGATGCACCTGTGCTAAAGGCAGTTGCTACTGTAGGTACTCTTCATAATCAACACTTCTGTTCACCATTTCAGCCAATGAATGGGGGTGGGTGGGGAGAAAAACACATCACCACACCTCCTCTCCCATAGCTTCATCAAGGTAATATGGGTGCCATTTCACACGATCACCATACATGGACCGTCACAGGAGTGTGTGATAATTGGGTTGGCCCGCCTGGGTTGGCCCGCCTGGGTTGGCCCGCCTGGGTTGGCCCGCCTGGGTTGGCCCGCCTGGGTTGGCCCGCCTGGGTTGGCCCGCCTGGGTTGGCCCGCCTGGGGGACAGAACGCTGATGCGTAATCTCCAAGAAAATGTGGAAATAAGCAATACACTACGGTGCAACTTTTTGCTGTATGATTGCAAAATTAAACATACAGTAGTTCTTCATATTTTAAGTGGTTAATATTGACATCCTGTTCGACAAGGAGAGCCTGGTAATCGCACATTCTTCAGCAATCAAATGATTTTAAATGGCAATGACTTTGAAACAAATTCAATGCTACATACAATTAGGAATGGGTTAACTTTTTACTCCTTTATGAACCCTTTACAATTTCCTACCGTAAAGTGTTACCAAGTGGGATTTTATTAGACTGGGAGATTTGGAAGAGGGAGACATTTCTGTTATTCTGCCAGTTGAATGGGCCAACGTTCTTCATTTTCATAGCAGATTGTTTTTAATTTTTCAATGTTAATTTTCCTCATCTTAAAGTGGCCATTTTGTCCCGTAATCCTGTCACTGTGCCGGCTCTGTTTGAGCTCGATATTGTAATTTATGCTTGGCGTAGGACTTTATGAGGCTTGAAGTGTCCCAGCGCGGCCCGCCACAAAACACCCCTTCAGATAAATTGGAAGAGGGAGGGCAACAGAGCGAAGGGGTGTTCTGATGCTCAATGCTGCTGAAAATACCCAGGAAACCCACTGTTTGTTAACGTGTTTGGTGTAGCAAAGTGGAGTGGAGCAGGTGAAGCGTGGCCGCGGAACAACGCTCAGGTGGCCTGTCGGGTCCACAGCTGTTATTGGTGAGATTGTGCCCCCCCCATCCTCCCCCAGATTACACCGACACATCTCCCTGGGCACCCGCTCGCACGCGGATGTTTTCGAAACCAATAACATTTTGTCTCCGTTTTCAATCAGCTCATGTGTTTAGTTGTATAAATATTCAACATCCTATGAGAATGACCAGGAAGTCATTAGCTGGGTGACTCAGGTGAGTTCAACAAAAGCTGCACTTGCAACAGATATGTTACTCTGCAACTATTTCAGTTCAATGGACGTGCAGCAATGAAACATCAAACTGCCAATTTCTTTTTAAGGATTACAGTGGCATATTTCCAGCAACAGTCTAAAAAAACTACCTTACATGTAAACCAAAGCTAGCATAGTCTGTCTTGAACCCAAATGAGACAAGTTGGCTTCATAACATCAATGCCAACCTCCGCAGACCTTCAACTTACATCAGTGAACAGTCACAGCCATCGCTGCTGTCTATAAATGCCTGTTTTTTAGCTTGTGAGGAACAACTCCTTGTCTGTAATTATGACCGACTGGGCAAGTTACCCAACTGGGAAATTCCTGAATTATTTACCAGAAGCTTGATCCAATCAATCAGCAGTTGCACGACTGCTCGGTGAGGGCCGTTCGTTGTCGTCCTGACGACGTAATAAAATCTGAAAAACGTATCTGAAGGTTTTGATGGCAGCAATCACAATGCGTGCGCCGGTAAAACTGCCGTGCTGGTCAGGCGCCGGCAACAGACGCCGCAGTATGCTCAGCGGCATGTACTTTGTTTTTAATCATGCAATGCCTGTGTGTAATGACCGAAACACGGCGCTGTG
This sequence comes from Esox niger, assembly GCA_016801105.1. NCBI lineage: Eukaryota > Metazoa > Chordata > Actinopteri > Esociformes > Esocidae > Esox > Esox niger. The sequence goes on along the minus strand of JACXGJ010011571.1, from coordinate 4,244 downwards.
TCAAACCATAATGGTAATGGCGCTCATGATTAAGAAAGCAAAGCGCCACTAAACTGTGAAAGACTCTCGATGCTGACGCGACACTCCGTTTGACGCCCATACGGCAGTCTGTTGAACCCAATAACTCCTAATTCCTAAGCATGACAGAGAGATGCTGCAGCCGGGAACGGAAAGAAAGAAAAAAGTCTGTAAACACGGGAAGCTACCAGGTTACATTCAAATAAAACATTACTCATTGTAAGCACCGTGTTAATGTTTAGTCGGAATCAATCATCCTCTTCGCGCTCATTCAATAATGTTACACAACAGTGTTTTCCTCCGGCGCTCTCGACACAACGGAAAGAAAAGCCCATGAACAAGACTTCCAGTCCAAGCTAATGGTGATACCGAGTTGTTAATTTTCATTCCGTAGCAGAGTGTTGGTAAGAGCACCGGCAAACACAGGACAGATGGCCACAGCCTCCACGTTTGCCGTGCTGAGGGAATGACACAGCGGCCGTGCCAGAGCAAATATCAGTCCATCTCACATCCCTCATGACCAATTATCAAGGTTTCACCTTGGGGGGGGGTGGGAATGGCGACGGACGCACCTGTTACCAAGCTAAATTGCAGTGATTTTGCTGTGTGAACTAAATTATAGCAGGGAGGGATTTTGCCAGTTTGAACTACATATTAGGTTAACGTTGTGGTTATTGTGCCTGCTCCGGATTTGGAATTGTCAAAGAAAAGTTGTGAAAGAGGGCATCATGTAAACTAAACTTGGGGATTTCGTAGACGTTTTCATCTGACGGGCGTGGACGGCGGCGAGCGCGGCCTTTTGATTCCTGGCCTTTTCAGCCCGCCCCTTACCGTGTCAATTACACCTCCGTCATCCCCTCCGTGTATCGCTGCCTCTGTCGCGCCATGCTAAGCCAATTTCTGCTGCCGCTCGATTGGGAATCCTATCTTCAAAAGGAGGAGTGTGACAGCGTGTTTATTGGGTTCAGAACCTGGCCAGAGATAACACCACTTTATCCCTGTCTGCCATGCTGCTCAGACGAACGGCGCTGAATCGGAGAATAAAGAACGGAGCCATTTGATTGGCTAGCAAGCGGGAAAAAAGTCAGCTGAGACTTGGAAATGTTTCATGTTAATTGGGTCCACTAATGGATTCCACTGTCAATTGTTTCAAAAATAAATGCTGAAAAAACATATACAGAGGAAATTTAATATATACATATTAATAAATTAATATAAATCGTTATGGTTTGACGGATTTAACATTGATAATATAACCGTAAAATACTTTTCTGTGATGGTCACCTTGTGTTCAAGTGGGACATCTGCAAACACCTTCACAGCTCCACCTGGACATTTGCTGTCTCCATTCACAGATCATTCCAGACAAATGTCTCTCTACCATCTTCCTTCTAGTTACTGTTCTTCGCAGAACTCATTGATCTACTACTTGTTTTTATAGATGTTTACCTTTTACAGACACATTGCACTAAAGTAATGTGCACCTTTTGTTAGAATCAATCCAGTTTCAACAAGTGAAATAATCACCCATAACTGACATTCAAAATGACTGCCAGGATGGATGTAATTGCATCAATACATTTACCTGAAACAACCAACACGGTGATGATGCAATACATACTAACTAACTACTAACACACTGAAATTGTTTAGAAGACTCTATCTGTTTAGAAAAATTAATGTATGGAATGTACAAACCAATAAATGTCCAGTACATGTACAAAACAGACTATTCTGAAAGTCTTTCTGTTACACAGCATCCTGACACATATATGTAGAACCCTCTTTGGATCATATTATAGATGATTCTCTGTAGAACCCTCTTTGGAACATATTATAGATGATTCTCTGTGGAACCCTCTTTGAAACATTACATATGATTCCGTAGCACACTTTTTGCATTACAAATAATTATTTTGCATTCAAAATAATATAATGAAGTAAAACTTTCTTCCAAACAAATGTTCCTACGATATCAAAGATTTCATTTTCTGAACAAAATGAAACTGTTCTCTGTGGAATACTATCCCTTCAAAAAGAATGTTATTTCCTGAGTGCACTTTATTCTTTTTCTTGTTCGTCTTCAATCAATCACAAGTATTCTATAAAACCCTTTTCACATCACCAGTTGACACAAATTGCTTATACAGGCCTAAAAGACCCAAAAGCAAGCAACAACAAGAAACTGATAAACAATGGCTAGGAAAAACTCCAGTAGGGACAGAATATGGGAAGAAACCTAGAGAGGTCCCGCACTCTAGGGGTTAACCAGTCTTCTTGCAGTTTTTCTTCTTCAGCAAACTTGCCTTCTGATTCACTCTGACCCTCCTGGGGGGCAGGAAGACGGAGGGGGTCTGTGTTAGCTTTGTCACTCCGGCAGCCAAACACGGGGTCCACGATGGTGTTGCCATGCCAAAGTCTCCCGGGCCTCAACCTGCTGTTCGTCCACCAACGTCGGCCTTCGCCAAGGGATTTTCCATCTGCTGTGTTCCTGTTCTCCCAGGCAACCTCCCACATGAGTCCCACAAAACTCGAGGTTCAAGTAAAACAGAACAGTTTAGATGCAGGACAATGCAAAACATTTGCTGCTTATAAGCCTCTAATACATTGAAACATAACACAGGGTTTTTCTGAAACCAATGGCCTCTCTCCTACCTACTCTCTGCTACTGCCTCTTCTCTCATCTCCCTTCTCCTATCGGCTACCTCCTCTGTCCATTGTGGCATAATGATAATGGAGACATGGACAGGTGAGTGAAAGAGCCCAAGAAAATGCAAAAAGATTCCAGAAACTGCAAATCAAAAATACATCTGCATTTACAGAATGCAAGTATAAAAGTACTTTGAGTGCTTTGCTGAATGCACTAACATCTCTCAACCCATGACACGATTCTCCTGTGCTACACTTTGAACACTGATATCCATCCTCTGGGTAATATGGAGCATTTCATTTCCCATTGGGGCATTGGCAGTTCCTCTTTGTGTTTTCAGACAGTCACCGCCTGAATATAATTATCTTCTTGCTCTAAAAAGCTGCAGATAGAGATGTCTCAACATGTGCGCGATTTGTCCCTAAGAACATGTGTGTATATTTCCAGACTGTCTCATTGAACGTAATTCCAAGTCCCATGCTCAAGGGTATCCCAAAGTGTACATCAAAATGGGGCAGATCACAGAAATCTATATAGTCCATTTGTTCCTTTTTTTATCACAATTTGAAATAATCAATTCTTAATCTGGCCAGAGTTCAATTACAAAAGTAATTGTGTGTCACGTAATAATCATGTTAAATTATCTATCAGACCCTGAGAAAATGTGCTAAAGCGGTCTGATCTGGGTAGGTTTTTGTTCCACTCCATTCATTCTCTTCATCCCTCTCCATTCACCTTGATGTATTTATTTATTCACCTTAAAGACATTCTTAATGGATTTGATATGAAGATGCTGATGTGTGCTTGAATGAAGGAATGGAGGGCTCGATAGGCCTTCGTGGCAGTTGTAATTAAGGTAAATGAAACTGAGTAGGACACAGATAGAAACACAAGGGACCTCTGTGTTGTAATCCTCCAGCCACCTGGGAAAAGCTGAATGCCTTTCAAATGTGGAATCTGTATTTAAGGCTGACGTAAGTCATACACACACACACGCACGCACACACACGCACACACACGCACACACACGCACACATGCAAATACACACACAGAAAAACTCCAAAACTGTGTAGAGCCGTATTAATCTCATCATCCAGTTCTCAGGAATCTCCCTGCACAGCGAGAAATGCAAACTTGTGGTGTAGCTTATTTGAAGTTCAAAAAGGCCTCTGAAGTTCTTAAATTCCACTTTAACATAAAGCCTTGATTTTCCCTATAATGAAAAACATATAAACACCAACAAAACATTTCCATTAATTATAATCCCCATAGCAAGTTTTCATGTTGTTGCCGGATTGTGTGCAACTGGCTCAAATGTTAATAAGGTAGGTGGATAGCCTATCCAAAGATCTCTGAACACTAGGGACATTAGTGTGTGTGTGTGTGTGTGTGTGTGTGTGTGTGTGTGTGTGTGTGTGTGTGTGTGTGTGTATGTGTGTGTGTGTGTGTGTGTGCGCGCGCGCTGTCCGCGTGTCCACAGATGTTTGAAGAAACTGCACAGTGAAAATGTAACTTTTAGAGTATCTACTCTACTCTTTATATGAACTTTTTCAACAGAAAAGTTGACATTCTGTT
>JACXGJ010011570.1:0-19581 GCA_016801105.1 Esox niger | reverse complement strand
CTGTCAGAGTGGAGGTAAACTGTCAGAGTGGAGGTAAACTGTCAGAGTGGAGGTAAACTGTCAGAGTGGAGGTAAACTGTCAGAGTGGAGGTAAACTGTCAGAGTGGAGGTAAACTGTCAGAGTGGAGGTAAACTCTCAGAGTGGAGGTAAACTCTCAGAGTGGACGTAAACTGTCAGAGTGGAGGTAAACTGTCAGAGTGGAGGTAAACTGTCTGAGTGGAGGTAAATTCTCAGAGTGGAGGTAAACTGTCTGAGTGGAGGTAAACTCAGAGTGGAGGTAAACTGTCTGAGTGGAGGTAAACTGTCTGAGTGGAGGTAAACTGTCTTAGTGGAGGTAAACTGTCAGAGTGGAGGTAAACTGTCTGAGTGGAGGTAGCCTGTCTGAGTGGAGGTAAACTGTCTGAGTGGAGGTAAACTGTCTGAGTGGAGGTAGCCTGTCTGAGTGGAGGTAAACTGTCTGAGTGGAGGTAAACTGTCAGAGTTGAGGTAGCCTGTCTGAGTGGAGGTAGCCTGTCTGAGTGGAGGAACACTGTATTTGATGTATTTTGACCTCACTGGAAAACAAAGAACATTCCTTCTTCATCTCTCTCTCTTCATACACAGTATTTCTACAACTCTGTCTGACACCACTTGCATGTCAGGTTCATTATAGTACTTGTACTTTTTAAAGTATTTTTATTTTGACATGTTAGCAGTGCTGCGGGAGTATTAGAGTATTTCTATGTAGACATGTTCAACAGTAGTATTAAAACATATCTATATACCCAATTTCATAGTATAACATTAGAATTTATGTATTTCTATGTAGACATGTTTGTAGAATTACAGTAGTCTGAATGTATTTCTCAGTAGATTCTGGGGTGTGTTTCAATGCGTGAATAGCTGTGTGTCTAAATGTGTGCCTGTGTGACAGTGTTAGTATCTGTATAAGAGAGTACAATATTATTAATAGCTACATTGACAGTAAGTGTTAGGTTTAGCACTCTGTTCAACTTGGTGTTAACTAGGGGAAGTAGAGAGGGGGAAGTGAGAAAGACTCACACCATGATAAACTACCATTTATCCAGCTAGTGTATACATTATTCTTAATAGACTTACCATCACACTACATTGTACTCCTGCAAGTATTGGAGGGGCACTTAATTTAGCTTAGTTTTCACTTTCAGGAAGTTGTTAATTTGCTTCCTCACATCGGAGCTGTTTGATTATGTCTTTTGAGGATTCCCCCTGTCGTCATATAGGATGTGAATGTCAGTAATGAGGGATGGCCAATAGCCTTTTCCGTATGACCGTTGCTTCCCTATTAGCAGTCTCACTAGAAAACACGAAATCCTGACTCTGCAGATAAGTGCTGAACTGACCCTACCTTCCTGCTTTCTGCATTACCTAATCTGGTTGGGCGAGCTCACACGACTGGCTCTTAATAGCCTCTACTGGTTTTCATCCTTCACGGATTCAGACACGGTTTTGAATTGACTTGATGCTTTATAACTTCGTCCATAATGGTTGGTAAATGTTCCATGTCCCACTGCTGCCCCCTATTGGTAGTTAAGTGGTACACTTTCTTTGTAAATTCTATGGGATGCTCTGTAGTACTGACTACTATCAACCTGTTTCAGATGTACTAGCCTATGTAGCACTGTTGGTTGTACTTGTTCATGTCTACTTGTTCATGTCTACTGGCATTTCGTTATTGAGTATTGTTTAGACTTTTGTCAAATGGGGAATTGGAATCTTTAAAAATCAGTAAATAAGCATTTCTTCCCTGAGCTAAAAACCTTTATACTGAAACTGAGAGAAAGAGAGAGAAAGGGGGAGATGGGGGGGAGAGAGAGAAGAGAGAAGCAGAGGGTTTGCTATAAGGCAGGTGGCAGATATAATTAGTTTGCCGTTGGGTACATTTGCATGTTTTCATAAAAGGGAAGTTGGAGGGAGGGACGGTCATGCCGTAGATGTTGTAGATTCTCAAAAATGAATCAGTACTTGATACCGTACCTGTGAAATAAAACCTCTGTTGAGGTAATGTTAAAATGAAGTGTCATTAATGTACCCAGTAATTAACATATATTTACAGTGATGTCACCTTTCCTGTCCATCACCACTCCTTATCTCCACCCCACACGTTCTCTCCATCTCTACATTGCTGATTTTTCCTACCCATCTCCTGTCTCTTTCCTTCTCTCCTCCTACCACTCTCCCTCCCAGCTTTTCAGTGAAAAGGACTGGGCCATCTCTGACTGACTGACTGATTGACAGATTGACTGCAGTCTGAAAAAATGACTGACTGACTAGTTGTCTGAATGACTGCTTGGTTGACCTACTGATGAAATGACTGACTTTATTTCTGGCTGGCTGACTGTCCCCATACCAAAAAACAATGTACTTGAAAATGTCCAAACAAACGTTGATTTGCAAACTGAAATTCTTTATGTGTAATTTTTGATGTTTTTGTTCTTTCTTGTATGGTTCTGACAGTACAGTAGACAAGGAGATTGGAGGAAGTGTTGTGGTGTAGTGTTACTATGGTCTGTTGACACAAGAGTAAGTAAGAGCAGTATGGAGGTGTCTGGTAGCATTCTGTTCCCACTCAAACCTCTGCTGTGCCTATTTTTAGACCAAACAAACACCCCTTGTACCTAAAGGAAATAATGAACACAGGCTTCACATTGAATAGCAACAAAATGTCATGGTAAAAAGCCAACACTGCAATTGCACATTGTTTGAGGACCCTTTTTACCTTCTCTTTTCTTCTTTGTAGTTTTTGCATATTGATGCATAATGATCTGGATCATGTTTAAATCTGGAATGGAACATGTCTTAACCTAAAACATGGAACATGTTCATTTGAACCTAAACCTCTGAGTTTTGTGTGTAACTCACTGTGTCTCTGTTTCTCTCTGTCTCTGTTTCTCTTTGTCTCTGATTCTCTCTGTCTCTGTTTCTCTCTGTCTCTGTTTCTCTCTGTCTCTGTTTCTCTCTGTCTCTGTTTCTCTCTTTGTCTGTTTCTCTTTGTCTCTCTTTGTCTCTGTCTCTCTTTGTCTCTGTCTCTCTTTGTCTCTGTCTGTTTCTCTTTGTTTCGGTTTCTCTCTGTCTCTGTTTCTCTCTGTCTCTGTTTCTCTCTGTCTCTGTTTCTCTCTGTCTCTGTTTCTCTCTCACACACAGACATCAGGATGTCAAAGCCAGTAGAAGTTGAAAACACAGGGGCTGATTCTCCAATGGAGAGCACAGGTATGCGTGTGCACATGCATGTGCAAAGTGAATGTGTGTGAACCTGTGAACGTGTGTTTTGAGTGTTATGAATGTGTCATTAATTTCTCATTGTTTCCTATCTCCCCCACACAGATTCAGAGCGGAACGGTTCCGAATCGAATCATCAGGTGTGTGTGACTGCTTGGTGATTCTGTCTCCCACATTGCATACATTTCATTACTGATATTACTGGTAATAAACACTACCATTCAAAAGTTTGGGGTCACTTAGAACTGTATTTGTTTTTGAAAGAAGAGCATATTTTTGTCCAGTAAAATAACATCATATTGATCACAAATCCAGTGTAGAAATTGTTTATGTTGTAAAGGACTATTGTAGCTGAAAAAGCTATTCAATGGAATATCTCAATAGGCATACAGAGACCCATTATCAGCAAGCATCTGTCCCGTGTTGCAATTGTGTTGGCATAGCTGCAAACTGTTGCGCTGATAAAATATGCAATTAAACTGGCCATCTTTTGACTAGTGGTGTATCTGGGGCATCAGCAACTGTGCGTTCGATAACAGCCTCAAAATGTCCAGAAACAAAGAACTGCCTTCTGAAACTCATTAGTCTCATCTTTTTCTGAGAATTGAAGGCATTTACATGTGAGAAATTGCCAAGAAACTGAAGATCTCATACAACGCTGTGTACTACTCCCATCACAGAACAGTGCAAAGTGTCTCTAACCAGAATAGAAAGAGGAGTGGGAGGCCCCGGTGCACAACTGAGAAAAGGACAAATACATTAGAGTGTGTAGTTTGAGAAACAAATGCCTCACAGGTCCTCAACTGGCAGCTTCATTAAATAGCGCAACCCCATTTCCAAAACAGTTGTGACACTGCATAACATCTTTATAAAAACAGAATGTAGTGATGTGGAAATAATTTAAACTCTATATTTAATAGATAATAGTACTAAGACGACATATCAAATGATGAAACTGAGACATGTGATTGTTTCTTGAAAAATATAGTAAAAATATGCAATCTCTGTACACAAGGGACAAGGCCGAAATTAATATTGAATGGCCGTGATGTTTAGGCCCTCAGGCAGTACTGCATTAAAAACCGACACGATTCCAAAGTGGAAATCACAGCATGGGCTCAGGAACACTTCCAACAATCATTGTCTGTGAATGGTAGCATTTTACGCTGCGTCCCAACGTTTTTGGAATCGGGGTTGTACCCGCAAAACACCGGTCGCAACGTTAACAGTAAAGAGGCGACTACAGAATGCTGGCCTTCTAGGCAGGGCTCTTGAAGGAATCTTGAAGAAGCAAGGCTATCACTCAATTTTGCAATGCCATGCCATATGCCGTAACCTGTGGACAGCGCTTGATTGGACCAATTTCCTCCAATAATAGGACAGTGACCCAAAGCACAGCTCCAACCTATGCAAGAACTATTTAGGGAAGAAGCAGTCAGCTGGTATTCTGTCTTTAATGGAGTGGCCATCATAGTCACTTGATCTCAACCCTATTGAGCTGTTGTGGGAGCAGCTTGATCGTATGGTACGTAAGAAGTGCCCAACAAGCCAATCCTGTGTGGGAGGTTCTTCAGGAAGCATGGGGTGAAATCTCTTCAGATTACCTCAACAAATTGATAACTAGAATGCCATAGGTCTGCAAGGCTGTAGTTGCTGCAAATGGATTCTTTAACAATTGCAAAATCTGAAGGACAGTATTATTATTTAAAATGATTATTTCTAACCTTGACAACTACTATATTTCCTGTTCATTTTGCTATATTTCCCATTCAATCTAATTTCATGTATGTTTTAATGGAAAACAAGGACATTTCCTGAAATGTTTGTGACCCGAAACCTTTGTACTTTTTGCTAAACATAACAATCAGTTAGTCATTTAGAATAGTGAGTCATGAAATGAATTACACATATAGTACACTATGTCTGAAAAGAGATGTCTGACAAGTAGCCTAATTTCAATACTTGATAAATGTTTAAAATCATTTTAGTTTTGGATGACCTGAAGGAAATGTTGGAGGATGTTGGTTTGATTTCTCAAGCTTGAATAGTACAATAGTTACTGATATTATGTTAATTTGTGCAAGTTTATGCACATGTATTTAGTTTAGCCCGATTAAAATAAATAATTATAATTAGCACATTTTGGATTTATTTCCCCCACTGAAGTCTTTGTTTACTATCATACTTGAGGTAAAAAGTAAAAGATTAAAAAAATATATTTTCATAGTTAACATTTTTATAATTCTTCATTAAGTATATAACCTGTGAAAACTGTTTTTGCAAGTTTAGTTAATGAAGTTACTTAAATTCCTTACTGATTTAAGAAATCAAATCATAATTCCACTGTAAGAGAAATCTAGAGCTTATCAATTATGGCGTGTCGTCCGAGGACAGAAAAAAAACCTACACGATTTGGGGTTCTGAGGATGTGCATTCTTTGTCAGTATTCATGATTATCTTAACTGAGGATAGTTGTCCTTCATACAGGTTCAGCAGATGAAAATCAGTCCCTTTCCCATTTCTCCAACCTTCAGCAGCAACAAGGTGTGTGTTTTGGTGTCTTTATGTGTGTATGTTTGTTCATGTTTGCCTTTAAGCAAGTCACATTAAAAAGATTTTCCCGAAAATGTGCATGTAAACAGACAGGTATGCAAACTAGAAAACATTCACAATGGCCAGTTTGGATGGGCTTGTTCCTGGAAGTAAAGGTGACTATACATTGTTTTCTACAGAAAAGATTTCCTCTTTGGAAATGGTTCTCAAACTCGGGTCTGCAGACCCCAATGAATCATGCACAGTCACTGGCCAGGTTTAAAAATCGACTTAATGAAATATTGGTAACAATAATAAATCCAGAAAACGACTTCAAAGGGTATAATATTGTCACGTTCCGGCATGCTGCCATGTCAGTGAATCCAAATGTCACATTGTTTCTGTCCTGTTCCGTGTTTTCTTTTATCCCATATTCTGGATAATTTGTGTTAGTTCTGTTTTATCTATTAAATGTTCTCCCTACACTGGTGTCCTTCCTCTGTGTAACATTGTTACAAATACAATGTAAGATTTTACCAATCAATGTTGCTCCATGTTAGGCCTGCAACAACTACTTGATTTAAATTGATAATAAAAACAAAACTTATTTTGTTATTGATTATTTGGGACGATGCGAGATGCAGCAAAATGCATTGAAAGGTGAAGAGTGCAGTCCTCAGCATTAGTTTGGCATAATTTCATGTTTCCCATTCAAGTGAAGGATCTTTCTTCTCAAATGAGATGCATTAACAGAATGTTTGCAGTAGTGTACATGGTGTGAAATGGCTAGTAAGTTAGCATCGTGGTCCATCCTCAGAGAATTTCAGTTGGTCAGTATGGAAACAATGCTTCGCAGATTCATCGTGTTTAGAGATTAGCTTATGGAGATAGTGTACTGCCAAAATGTTTGTATTCATCACATACAACTCACAAATGTGAGCCATGGTTTGTAAATACACTGTACACAATCCACATGAAAACTGTGATCTGTAAATGCACAGCAGCAAATCCATGATTGCAAACCATTATTCATTTACACATCGCATTAAACCTACGAATACACAGTTGGAAATGTAAAAAAAAACGGAGCAAATCTAAGTCTCAATCCACAAACAAACACTATTGACTCATATTTAAAAAAATAATATTTGTATAAATGCAGTCAGATTTGTCAGTCAACACTTTTGTGTTATAACTTTCAAGTGTGCTTGTTTATCACCGTTGTACACATGGATTGGTTTATATTTGTCAACAGAATTTTGGCAGTTATGTTCTGAGTTCTTCATTATTTGCATGCATCCAGATATAGCAACAATGAACTGTAGTGGCTAACTAGGTTAAATACGTCACTTGTAGTGTGGGAAAAACACCACTATGTCAGTATTTGTGGGTAATATAGCCAAGTAACTTAGCAGACAAGTATTGTATGTTAACTAACTAATTACTGATGGCATGCATTGTAACTGTAGTTGAAACATACCAATAATTGAAGATGAACAACCACATTTTTTTTTGCCAACGTTAGTTGGCAGTAGTACTCGCTACTACAGTACTGTGCTGTCTGTAGCTAACTGGGTGTATCAGCATCTACCGCTGGATTAAGACACCTTCTAAATACCTTTTTTGAAATATGCAAAACTGTCAGTTTTTTCTGGACACTTCAAAATGTATGTGACTAACCATGGAAAAGGTTAATTATCATACAATGTAGCTACCTAGGTATATCAAGCAGCACAGTTGGTTGCGTCTTTGTTGAAACTGAAATGTAGATTACGTCGTCAACTTTGTGCTTAGGTGATTGGCTGGAAGTCACCAAGATATTCGACTACAGGAGAGATGTCGACTACTAGTGTCACTCACATTTTGGATTGTTGATCTGTGACCTGAACTTGGAACATAATTGCTAAAATTCTGTGCACAAATGGAAACCGACCCACGTACACTACTTGATCCACAAAAGCACACTCGACAATTCTAACATAAACGTTTTGACCGACAAATTTTGTTCCGTTTACTCAAATGCTGTTTAAAAATATGAGTTGGGTATTGTTTGTATGTGAATAGTGACTTACATTTGTGTTCTTTTTTTAACCTATCCAAATACGATAAAATGTTTGCAGTAGCATCTCCATATCGGCGGGATACTTGTATACAGAAGTTGGTTTTGCACTTGAGCATGCTAATCCTTCCCCACTTTACGGCTGTGATGGATCATCCCACAGAATCTTTGAACTAAATGAAATCTCAGTCACATTCATTTTGTTATAAAGGCAGGCTGTCTCTGTACATCAGGTTATTAGCATTTTTTAAAAGCTGCCTGTGATAAGATTTTCTCAATATCTTACCTTTTCTTATTCCTCCTCCCTGCAGTTCTGGGTGAAATTCAACTCATTAATGTGTGTTATTTGTTGGTATTTTAGCATACTATTTTTTATTGTTTACTTTATAATTAAGTATCAAAAGTTTCGAATAATACCTTTCAAATGTCATCACACTCAGGTTGGGTTCTGACAATGAGAGGCTCACTGAGAAATTAGTAATCACAAAGGGATGCCTAATGGATTTCATATCGGAAAGGTGGGTCCTTGATTAATTTGCTATCAAGCGGGGTCCCTGATGAGCTTGCTATCACAATGGAGGTCCCTGATAAATTTCCTATCAAAAAGAGGGTCTCGTGAATTTGCTATCACAAAGGGCGTCCCTGGTGAATTTGCTAACACAAAGCGAGTCCCTGGCCCAAAATGTGAGAACCACTGGTCTTTGGCATGCAGGTTGAAACAGCAAACAGTGCAGAGTGGTCAGCCAACAGACTTTTATCCCCTTCATTTCATTGTGTCCCTTGTTCTCTGCAATCCTCTTAGAACAAGTTAGAAGAGTGTGGTGAGATGTCCCCAGCCCATCCTCCACACCCCAGCCACGCCCCCTCACAGACGCCCCTCCCACACACACAGCTCATGCTGACTGGCTCCCAACTGGCAGGGGTAAGACAAGCAAAACGTAAACACACAATAATACAAAAACACAGGCACACATACATGCTTATGGTGTTGCTTTCCGGAACCGCTTGCTGACATTTGTGCTTTTTCCTTGTCTCCACACTTTCTCATGCGTTACCCCTCTCACTGTCCTGTTTCGGTTCTGTTTGTCTTGGCACCTCTCTCTCCTCTCCCTGTTTCTTGCCTTTTCTTCCTCTGTGTTATGCTCTCAGTTGACGGCTCTCTTGCCAGCGCAGCAACAGTTGTTACTGCAGCAAGCTCAGGCTCAGCTCATAGCCGCTGCTGTTCAGCAGTCTGTTCAGCAGTCCAACGCAGCTCATGCAGCTCACGCTGCCCACGCAGCTGCCCAAGCCAATCAGCAAGCTCAGGCAGCTGCAGCAGCCAATCAAAAGGCCCAGCAGCAGCAGGCAGGACAGACGGGGCAGCAGGGCCAATCACAGGCCCAGGGACAGGGACAGAGCACACAGGATCAAACAGGCCATTCTGTCCCTGTCCCGCCCTCTCCTCACCCCCAGCTTACTCTCTCCCAACCAATCCAGCTCACTGCCCAGGTACTGACAACAAACCACAAGACCACTTCCTGGTTGGGAGGATGTGCATGTTAAGATCTGGAACCAGTGTGTCAGCCTGTGCTTTTCTTTCTGTTTTTGCTCTCAGCTGTGTTCTGTTCTCTGTACATCCCTGATCCCTCTGCTCTCTTTTCCTATCATTCCTGCAGGATATCCAGCAGTTGTTGCAGTTGCAGCAGTTGGTTCTGGTGCCAGGACACCACCTGCAGTCTCCTCAGTTCCTCCTCCCACAGCAGCAAGGACAGCAAGGTGGGTTGCTCACACTACTCACTTGTTCTGTACAACAGACAAGACTCTCTGTAAAGTCACTGGTCCCGTTCAACTGACACGATTCTCTGTAAAATCACCAACAAAAACAGGTGTTGACAAGTTCTAAGTCATAATTACAAATGCTTAGCGTCGGACTGAATGGTTGAGTGGATAAGATGTTATGGTCGTGAAACTACTCTGACTAATCCCAACCTGCTCATTACACAGGGTTGCTATCGACACCAAATCTTATTTCGCTACCTCAGCAACACCAAGGCAGCATCCTGTCCACTCCCACCAGAGTGGGGCTCCAAGCACAGGTAGGCTCTGACTCCCCTCAGTTCTCTATCTGGTGAATGTTTCTCTTTTCCGGTGTACCTATCTCTCCACTCCTCCTTTGTAGAGGGACAAGGCTGTGGAGGGCAGTGGGGTTGTGACCTCTGTGTCATCCGGGACCTCTCACCCTGAGGAGCCCAGTGACCTTGAGGAGTTGGAGTTGTTTGCTCGCACCTTCAAACAGAGACGGATTAAACTGGGATTTACACAGGTACACTTGCCAGTGTGTGTGTGTGTGTGTGTGTGTGTGTGTGTGTGCGTGCGTGTGTGTGTGTGTGTGTGTGTTTGTGTATTTGTTTGTGCGTTTGCTAACACTTTTTCTCTCACAATCTTCAATGTCTCCCTCTTTCAGGGTGACGTGGGGCTGGCAATGGGAAAACTTTATGGGAATGATTTCAGCCAGACCACCATTTCTCGCTTTGAAGCCCTAAACCTGAGCTTTAAGAACATGTGCAAACTCAAACCACTGCTGGAGAAGTGGCTCAATGACGCAGGTGAGAGTGAGGGTAGGGGGATATGCAGGGACGTCACTAGGCCTATTTAAAGGGGTCTTAAGTGGTCGAAGACCTAAATCCTCTCAAGTTCAAAATGTAAATGCACTGGAAGCTTCTGAGAGATGATCCATCACAATGGACAAGTAGCAATTTGACGCAAATCATGTAATATCAAAGTGGTCAGTCTTTTTTTCTTAACTGGAGGGCTTTCTAGTAGACACTTCAGAGAAGACTACGAACTGTAATTAGTAGGACAAATTAAAAGGAATTATAATGTAGTTAAAAAAAATTGGGGACAGTGGCCGATAATAGGGGGTTGTAATTTCTAGCTATGTCGCTAACCAACTACTGAAATGATAAAGAATTACAAAGAAAATAAAGAACTGATCATAAATAACAGGATAGCTAACATTTTATTTTTTTTGTCACTAATCCTCATTTTAAACATTGATGATATCATCAGATAGCTTTGTGTCACGTTGGTGCAGTGTTGGTGAGGAGGAACCAGGCACAGGCAGAGTGGCAGTCAATGTAATATTTACATTTTAAATAAACACAGAGGACTTAAACAAAACTGGATTAAAACAAAGGCGGAAAACAAAACATTCACCACTGCCATGAAACATACGGAGACAAGCAACAAAGACCGACAAATGAGCAGAGCAGAGGAGAAACATTTAAACACATACTGATGACTGAATTGGGTCCTGGTGTGAGTGACAATAGGGAGATCCAGTTCTTAAATGTTTTCTTTAAGTATAGTAATTATTTTAAATGACTTAATTTCAAGATGAATAGGCTAATGACAAAATATATTTTGAAATGAATTAAAGAAATTGAGTTTAGAAATAGAATATATATGTAGAAGTTAATTTACTGCGAACTATATTTGACAAGTAATTTGACTACATGTACATAGTATAACAATTTCTAGGCCTTTTGTTGGTGTTGGATGGATGGGGACAGAGTGGACTATAATTTCTTCATTTAGATTTTGAAGTTTGTCATATTAGATCAAAATCTTACAGTATTAGACAGGTATACTTTTTCAACCTTGACCAAAAATAACCTTATTTTTATAGATTTTACAGCTGTTGTTACTCTCTAATAAAAAAAATCCTGGGGGGGTATGCCCAGACCCCCCCTAAAATAGGCTTAACTCCCTATCCTTTAATCTCTAGTGACGTCCCTGGGGACATGTAACGTTGATTGAAATCAGCCCTGATATCAGTTTGAGTGATTTCAAACCAACAACTAAGTGAAGCTCTGTGTTTGGCAGAGACCATGTCCATAGACAGCACTCTGCCTAGCCCAAGCTGTCTGTCCTCTTCCTCAATGGGCTTTGAGGGCCTGCCAGGCCGGCGCCGGAAGAAAAGAACCAGCATCGAGACGAATGTCCGCGTGGCCCTGGAGAGAGCCTTCATCACGGTGAGAGAAATGGCATATCATTGACCTAAGGCATTCAGAACAATGTCATACAGTGGACCTACTGTACGTCTTCAGGTGAAATAGCATAAATCGCTCAGTCTGGCATTTCTTGTCCTCAGAACCACATTATATGGTATCACTGTGATGATCCAGAACAGGATGTAAGGCTGTAAACCTTTTGATTCGCATCAGTACTAATGTGTTCATCTCTGTCTCTCCCGTGTGTCAGCAGAACCAGAAGCCTACCTCAGAGGAGATCCTGTGTATCGCCGAGCAGCTCAACATGGAGAAGGAGGTGATCCGTGTGTGGTTCTGCAACCGGCGACAGAAAGAGAAGCGCATCAACCCCAACAGTGCCACCCCTCCCCTGCCCAGCCAGCCCCCCCAAGCCCCACCGACGCACAACCCCCCCTGCTACAGCCCACACATGGTACGGCCTGACCCCACCACGCCTCACCCAACCTAAACCCCACCACCCCTCACCCAAGCTAAACCCCACCACCCCTCACCCAAGCTAAACCCCACCACCCCTCATCCAGCCTAAACCCCGACACACCCCCGACCCGACCTAAACCCCACCACCCCTAGACCCGACCTAAACCCAACCACCCCCCGACCCGACCTGAGCTGCATGTGATTTTGAATGTCTCCTGCAAACCTCCCGATCTCTGGAAAAACCCGGGACCCATGGACAATCCAACTTAAACCCAACTGCAATGGACTGAATTACCACTGGAACCAATAATCCGTTCCACAGACTCTTTTTCCTATCAGCTATATACGCTTTCTTAAAACAACAATACTCTATCCCCCTCTATTCCTTTCTCCCCCTCTTTTCCTCTCTTTCCCCTCTTTTCCTCTCCCCCTCCTTTCCTCTCTCTTACTGTCCAGATGTCCAGTCAGCTGTCCCAGGCGGTGGCCAGTCTCAGCACAACAATGACCACCATGTCATCGTTCTCCCCTCTGACAGCAAGTGGCCCCACCCACTCATCTGTCAGCTCTGCTTCCTCTCCAGTGACTCCACCTCCTCGCAGCACGGCCAGCCCCGCCCCTCCCATCCACAGCACACTCAGTCTCAATACAGGGTAACCACACAGACACCTACCATGCCCACGGTCCGTTGGCTATGTCCTCGATAATGTCCCTTGGGCTCGGTGCTCGTTTCACCTGCAGTTTGCAGCGTAGTATTTATCACGTGACCTGTGACCTCCCAAAGCCTGGTTGGATGACACTGCTCCTTCTGTGCAGCAGTACTTTCTAACCCGTGTGTGACTGTGTGTTTTGTGTCCACAGCTTATGGCGAATGGGTAAAAAGAATGGTGACGTGTCTAACTACATCACCGATTTCGCTGCAAACTTGAGGTGAATACGACAGAGATCCATGATATCATACTCTCAGAAATACATACAGGGCTATTTAACTCAGAGAAACACACACACCAGGTCCGCTTTCAAGAATTTATATTTCTCAGCATTTGTATTTGTGGCTTCCAAACAAGGAATTAATAAAGATTTTCTGTTTGCAATCAATCCAAAGCAATTGGTGCCATTTACAAAAAATGTGTAGTTGGAACCAAATTAAGTTGAGAGTCTCCAGTCAATAGGGAGAATGTTTATTTCCCCACATGCATTCAGATTGACTAAGACTATCTTCAACATCTTAACTGGAACAACCATTTCTGTAATCGGTTAAACTGTGAGACAGCATGCTGGTAAATATGAGATTATGGATGTGGTTTTTGTTTTACCTTAGTTATTAAAGGATCAGTATGTAGAATTCTTTCTCCGTGTGGAAGCCAGGTGAATTGCAGTGACAACAGTTGGCCATTTAAACCAACTTATCCAGAAGTGAAACCTCCACTGAATAGTAAACTAACTTTACCTGGCACTTGGCCAAGTCACGTTTATTTAAACTTTTAGTTGAAAAGATTACAAAAATACTTAAATATTTTCAATAGATATTTTTAAGATATTTTATAGAGATTTAGGTGGCAAAATGATTCCCCTACACTTTTAAGTGTTTGTTTTTTATGACTAAAGCAGAAATTGAAAGAACAGTATAGAATAGTAGCAACCAGAAAAATTCCAGAGTAATCAGATCAATTAACTTGCCCCAGTATGTCATTGTTGGTAGATTGAGTGCTTGAGAAGGTAATAAACATGTCTCTCAGTGACGTTGCTGAAAGAGAGTGAGGATCATGATTTTCCATTTCACAATAGAGCTGGTTTCTGTTGACCAATAGAAAATCTGTGTTGTAGGACACAATTTTGTATGTACCCAAAATAATATCTGGGTGAGTAAATATGGTGAACAATATCATTCTATTAACACTGCGAATATTATGGACATTTTCTGATATTGCAACAGAAGAATTTTATACATTGCTCTTTTTATATAAAAATGTTTTGTATATATATTATTTCACAGCAGTGCATGATATTTTAAATCTTTACACTGGTTAAATCTTGAGTTATGTTCAATGAACTCAACTTTTCAACAACTTTTCCGTGACAAGAACCCACTTTTAAAGTTCTTTATTGTGGGCAGGATATCTTAAAGGGGCCTTCAGGGGGCACTGTGGTCATTTACAACACTCATGAGAAATGTGCCCCAAAGCAATTGAAAATAATGTAGTATCAAACAATAGAATTCAACATATTTTTCTCATCTTTATTAAAGAGGTCAATAAGGGCCTGACTGCATCAAATGCAGTTCCCCAACAGCCTGTGTTTTGTGTTCTGCTTGTCCTGTTCTGCTCCTAATCCTGCTTCTTTTTTCATTTTTTCCAATGTATGTGAATGGGTGTCCTCTTCGGTGTCTGTGTGCGTATTGGTGTATGTATGTGTGTATGTGTGTGTACCTGTACTTGTGTGCGTGTGTATAAAACACAGGAACACTGTGATGGGAGTAAACACAGGAAACCAAACTCTGAACCAAGCTCTTCTCAGCAACAATCCCCTGGCTACTATACAAGGTGTGTTAGGGGAGAGAGTGATACTGAAGGAGAGAGAGAGAGGGAGAGAGTGATACTGAAGGAGAGATAGAGGGAAAGAAAGAGGGAGGGAGTGTTATACTAACTGAGAGAGAGACAGAGGGAGAGAGAGTGGATGGAAAATAGAGCAGATAGTTGGAGAAAATCAGATGAACTATAATGATGGTTGGAGAAAATCTGATTGATTATAGTGATAGTTGAAGAAGATCAGATGAATGGTAGTAATGGAGAACACATCAAATGTCTGATAGTGATGGAGAACAGATCAAATGAATGATAGTAATGGAGAACACATCAAATGTCTGATAATGATGGAGAACCAATCACATGAATGATAGTGATGGAGAACACTTCAAATGTCTGATAGGGATGGAAAACGGATCAGATGAATGATAGTGATGGAAAACAGATCAGATCAATTATAGTGATGGAAAACAGATCAGATGAATGATAGTGATGGTTGTAGAAGAGGTTAGATGAATGACAGTGATCAATATCCTGCTACAACAGAAGAGACTGGAAAAGTTGCGATCAGGGATATGACAAAGTGGTCTCAACACTATACCATGTTCATCCCATTCCCATCGGTGCGTGCGTGTGTGTGTGTGTGTGTTTGTGTGTCTTTCACAGTGTGTCTTCAGTCTGTGTCGATTATTAGTCATCCACATGCATTTCATCCATACAGAAACAGCATCTGATGTTTCAGTGTTTTGCTATTAACTCCAATCCCTTTCCCTCCCTGTTAAGCCCTAGCAGCCAGTGGTGGTCAGCGGCACCTTTCCAGTCTTGAGGGGGGCAGTAAGGTGTTGTTGGGGGGTACAGGAGGGCAAGGAGGGGCACTTCAGTCATCCTTCTTCCTCAACCACCCTGCTTTCCTCCACATGGGCCAGAATCCCAGCGCCGGGTTTGTCAGCGCTGCCATGGCCAAAGCAGTCCAGCCCTCGCCCTTCCCATCCGCCAGCAGCGTAAGTCCCACCCCCTGCTCCCCATCTCCCTGCTCCAGCCCCACCTCTTCCTGCGACTCTGATGAATTGGCGCACAGCCTGTCTTCACTGGGAGGAGCCAAGATCGAGTGACACAGCCAAGCGCCAATCAGAGAGGAGGAGGAGGAGGAGGAAGAAATGAGAACCTCGCCTTTCAACCAAAGCAATCTCTTTCTCTCTCTCACCCTGCTACCATTTATTTGCGGTCACTTTCTCCCGGTCTTTCAATGCCAAAAATACACAGAATGAAAGAGAGGAGAGGAGGAGCGACAGAAGTGGTATGGGGAGAGGGGGGAAGGGGAAGATTGAAACCAAATATCTTTATCTATCCAAACCGATGGAGGAGGCATCGTGGGACTGTTTTGTCAATAATGAGCGATATTGCACCTCTTCTTTCTCTGGAAAATAAACCAATGACATAACAAGAGTAGAAAGGTGTGTGGAATCGCGTGAACCAAAAATGTCAAAAATAAACTTTACTGTGTGTTTTTCGGAAATGGTCTGAAAGAAGAGATGGGAGGATGATTTTAAACCAAATATGTACCTGAGGCGGAGAAGAGAAACACACAATGTCAAAAAACGACAACCATACCAAAATCCAATATACCAAAAAACCAAAAATACGGAAGGAAAAGCTTTATCCAAAGGACCTGTACATATTGATCCTATCCAGGACCAGAACTCTGCTACGGCTACTTACTCACTCATACACACACACACACACACACACACACACACAGTCATCAATGGCCAATAACGTCTATCCATCCATTCATCTAAAAAGTGATTTACCAAACATGGCTTTCAGAGTTTGTAACTCAATTTCACATGTTTATACAGGACCATTTTTATTTGATAAATGATTCATAGTGAATGACCCAAGCTTTCATGTACACGTATGTGTCTTTCATTTTGTGTTTTCTCATTCTATATCCCATCCTATCTGTGTATGTTCCAATGACTTGCTAATAGCATTGGAGTCGGTTATTATCAGCGTCATCATCATTGTCATCTTGTGCCATTTCCTCAATGTTGTCAGAGAAAATAATAAGAGAACAGGCTTTTAGTGTAGCTGTGTAAAACCTCTCTTTCCATAACCACTCACTTTATTAATGAATAGTATGACTTATACTCAACATTGTCTTTGTGAATGGCCAGTAAAGGGAAAAGAGTAGTCTTGAGATTTAAAATAGTATAATTTTCAGGTGAGAAATTAATGAAGGTGTATTTGGTCATGGAAAGGTCTATTTCAGCTGTCTGTCAATACGCTTTGTAGAGAAACAACATCCCTCCATTCATCCTAATTCATTGTCATTTTGCACATAATTCTGCCATTATTATAGCTTGTGTTTCAGTCTCTTTAGGTTACGTTCCTCTCCTTGTATTCCATGCCATGTGCCAAATAGGCTGGCTTTTATTCCTTCTTGGAATATGAACATTAGATTATTTCACGAATGACCTTGAGAAGAACAGATGATTTGATCCTGATTGGATAACCCTGAAAGCTGTCCTCCAATCACAACAAGTATGCAAATATTGGGACTCTATAAATGGTTTCTCTCCACATTTCCATTTTTGTTTGTCCTGATGGAACCGGTCTTGTAACATATTCACTTGTGTCTAAATTCTCAGGTTGTCTTGGAAAATATGAATGTTATTCCCAACAACCAGTGAGCAACTCCGCTGTAAATACAGCTTCATATCGATCATTGAAATGGCAAAAAGACCAGTGGCAAGGATATGAATGTTAGCTAAAGAGGCTGGTACTCCGATTACCATTATTACTTGTTGAAAACCAAAGCATTTGTTAGACTCTTCAGAGATAGAGTCAGCCATGACATTAAAACTGACACACTGAAGGAGTTGGGGACACAGCCTACCCGTCCTGCTGAACCTAGTTAACCCCATCCATTTGCCCCTCTACTTATGCCCAAGAGGGTCACTTCAAAAGAACTACACTCTCAACCAAAAGAAAAAAGGGTGCATACAGGGAAAGGGATTGGTCCAATCGGGTCAACAACAGAAAGGGGGATGTCAGGTTTTTGTAATAGAATACCAAAAATACAAACCAAAAACCAAACCAAGGAACTTCTGAAGCCAACCAAAAAAAACACAACAACCACCAAATATGGATCGGGGATGAGGGATGGATGAGTGCTGGAGCTGACATGTCTGTCTGTCTTATTGCTATCCAGCCAACTTGGCTTCAGTGGCCAGCTCTAGACTGTGTAACACAGATGGACAGATGGATGGATATATTGACAGACAGGCAGATATCTAAAGAGATGGACAGATTTCCTCCCTCTCCCCTGTTTTTCACTCCAAACTCAGCTCTTCTTCTCTGGTCCTGGATGGAGAAATCTCTAATGACCTCATTAAACTGAATCTTCTAAATCTGCTTTTATTTTTTCAGTTTTTGGTTTTTCAAATTGTTTTCATTTGCT
Source organism: Esox niger (assembly GCA_016801105.1). Taxonomy (NCBI): domain Eukaryota; kingdom Metazoa; phylum Chordata; class Actinopteri; order Esociformes; family Esocidae; genus Esox; species Esox niger. The sequence continues at coordinate 1,319 of JACXGJ010011570.1, read as the reverse complement.
GTATCTCTTGATGCTGTTTTATGTCCTGTCCTTTAATGCTTACTCATTTGGGATAATAATGTATTCGCTTACTACAAGAGCTCCTTATTTTTTTTCGTAGTTTTTATCAGGTGTTTGGAAAAATACTGTGAAAATTTAGCTTTCAGATTTTTATTAGATAAAAAGACTCAGCAGTCTTGGCAGAAAAAAGACATACAAAAAGCCCGAAACAAGTGTTGAACAGCAAAACATACATACCAAATACCAAATACCAAAGCAAAAAGGCAGGAAGGAACTAGAAATGGTCCAACTGCCCTGCCTGCAATGCATTAGGGCTCACACATATGATTGTGTCAATTTATCTGAAGAGTGTGTGTGTGTTTGTTCTTTGTATGAGTGAGGGATATTGTGTGCGCGTGTGTGTGTGTGTGTGTGTGTGTGTGTGTATGTGTGTGCCAGAAATAATTCTGTGGAGGTTTAACAAGATGTCCTTTCCTGCAAAGGTTCAACTCCATCTGTATAACTGAAGCGTTCCAGATTACGTGATTGTAATGTAAAGGTGTTTTCTGATTGAGCCGTTATGCAGCGTTCACTGTGAATGCACACTCTGCCAACGCAGGTGACATTCCCTTTAAATGTTAAATCACACTGTTACTCTGAACATCCGTGATACGGTTTGAATTGAACACTTGCATGTTTACCCCCACTATCACACAACACTTATACAAACACACACGCACTTCTAAATAAATTGGCAGTAGGGTCTTGAAATACTTCCACTGGGTACCTGATTTGAGACAGAAATACAGACAACAAATGAGAATCACGATGAACCTAACTATTTTAGATGTGGGGGTCGAAACAAGAGGTGAAACCTCCCTACATTAACTCTTAGACGGAATGTATTTGTTAGTGCTTCTATAGATTTTGTAGAAAAATAATTATCTGTGTTCTAATGCTTACTTAACGCTACTGTGTTGAAAAATGTACAAAAAAAGACTTTGAGAAAAAGATCTTTAAAAAAGTTGATGATAGTGACTTGATTTTAGACCAAAAATTTTAACTCTCTCTCTTTCGATATGTTGTTTATTTTTTTGGGACAAATCATTTAGGACTTTTGATTGATTGTACTATTTATTAAGGTTAGGGTTGATTTGAACTGATCTTATATTGTTTTCTTATATTTATTTGTTCATTTATTTATTCTTTTTACAGGGGATATATTTTTCAATATATATTTAATATATATATATATATATATATATATATATATATATATATATATATATATATATATATATATATATATATATATATATATATATATATATATATATATA
>JACXGJ010011569.1:0-19622 GCA_016801105.1 Esox niger | reverse complement strand
TGTGTGTGTGTGTGTGTGTGTGTGTGTGTGTGTGTGTGTGTGTGTGTGTGTGTGTGTGTGTGCGTGCATGCGTATACTGAGCAAAGACCTCTTATCCATATCTATGTTGGCGTTCTGAAACATAAAAAAAGATATAATAATATAATGTAAAAATAAATATCATACATAATACATACTTTTATAAAAATAAAACATGAATAATGATGACAATAACGAAAAAAACCTTGAGCAATAAAACAATAATATTCACGAATAAAAATGACATTTTAAACAGTTATAAAAAAATATGTCTTCCAGACTGCACTGTGTGATTACTTTGGTCTAACCCTGGTCTGTTACAATCTACAAAAAAAACTGCTCTGGGTGTGATTATCTTGGTCTAACTCTGGTCTGTTACAGGCTACAGACATACTGCTCTGGGTGTGATTACCTTGGTCTAACTCTGGTCTGTTACAGGCTACAGACATACTGCTCTGGGTGTGATTACCTTGGTCTAACTCTGGTCTGTTACAGGCTACAGACATACTGCTCTGGGTGTGATTACCTTGGTCTAACTCTGGTCTGTTACAGGCTACAGACATACTGCTCTGGGTGTGATTATCTTGGTCTAACTCTGGTCTGTTACAGGCTACAGACATACTGCTCTGGGTGTGATTACCTTGGTCTAACTCTGGTCTGTTACAGGCTACAGACATACTGCTCTGGGTGTGATTACCTTGGTCTAACTCTGGTCTGTTACAGGCTAGAGACATACTGCTCTGGGTGTGATTACCTTGGTCTAACTCTGGTCTGTTACAGGCTAGAGACATACTGAATTGGGTGTGATAACTTTAGTCTAAATCTGGTCTGTTACAGTCTACAGACACACTGCTCTGGGTGTGATTAACTTGGTCTAACTCAGGTCTGTTGCAGTCTACAGGGGAATGTGCTGCGTTGTGTTATTTCGAGAGACCCAGAGATAGACCCAGACAATCCTCCGGGGGAGAGAAGACGTAAGCAAGCCGGGAAAAGTCCCCGGGGGGAGGAGGGTGGGAGGCTGGTAGGGGGAGAGGCGGAGCCCTGTTGGAGAATGTGTTGGAGGAAAGCAGGATGAAAAACTATTGGGGGACTAGTAAAACACCATTCATGGTTGTAGAGACTGGCCTGTAACACACCCGACAATATCCCCCAGCCGCTCCGTAGTTTAAATATCTTCTCCCATCTCTCAATAATTGCTCATTACATCCATCTCTCACTCCCAAAAAAAGATGAATGATGTCAGTGAGACAAAATGAGAGAGAGAGAAAGAGACAGCAAGAGAAGATATGCTAGGGAGAGAGGACAGATGGATAAATAGTGAAGGGAAATTAGACTAAAAGAGACACATGGATTAATGATGGAGAGATGAAGAGAGAAATGGAGTGATGACAGAGAGAGTAGTGGAGGGATGTTGTAGAGAGATGGAGGGAACACGAGAGTGAGAAGGGATGATGGAGAGAGAGATAGAAGGATGACAGGGAGCGATGGAGGGATGATGTAAAGAGAGAGATGGCAGGATGACGGGGATTGATTGAGGGAGGAATGATAGTGAGAGATTGAGGGATGGGGAATACCTGTGGCAACCCATGTGTCTCACGCCAGGCTTAGTGTTGCCGTGGTAATGATGTTTCAATGAATATTTGACATTCAAAAGAGCATTATACTCCTGGGAAAACCCTGACACACACACACACACACACACACACACAATCCCTTAAATCAGAGAGGAGTGTTTTGTGGAAGTGCAGTTTGTCCTCAGATGACATCAAGGTAGGGAGGATGTCGAGGAAGGGATGAGTACAGGGCAGGAGGGGGAGCCAGAAAGGGGCAGAAGCTGAGTAAGAGCGTTTTCACACCACAATCATTTTATTGAGATGAGCAAGACTTGCAGCCAGATTTGAGTCAGAGATTTTTCAAAGACTAGATCTGGTGTAAACGGGAAGAAATTCTTGTACATACATTTCTGAGGTGACAATTTTCAACCAACCTACGAAGGTCTGCAGAGGAAGTTTCATCAGCATCTGGGACTCCCGTACTGCACCTCACACAGCGAAGCAGTTGGCTAAACAACCACACCCGCTGAATGTTTCTACCTTAACGGTCGGCAGCACACGGAGAGTGTGTTCCCTTCTTTAAGCTATACATAGCACGGTTAGCATGGAGGCTAGCGTGGCGGAGCTTTAATAAGTTAGCCGCATCAGTAGCTGCTGTGATGTCCTCCTCGCCACTTTCTCCTTCTCTCTCTCTGTATTTTCCTCTACCTCTCTTACTCTCCCTCACACTGCATGACATGTTCACCCAGGACATTAGCAGTCAGTGGCGGCTGGTGTTCCAGGAAACATCATGTCTCTCCTCGTCTGTCAATCTTTTGTTTTTTTCTTTTTCTAAACCTAACACAAACTCCTCCTCTCCCTCCCTTTCTCGGAAAGTAAAGACCTACATACATCGCGATGTAATGAATGTAACCCTGACCTTAACCTCGATAGCCGCATTTATGTATTTGGATTAACCTGACCTTGCATTTTAGAATATAAACCTAACCTGAATGACATTTCCCCAAACCTAAACCCTTACCCTAAACACTCCCTGTCTGTCCCTATGGATAGTGTCTGTTAAATGTGTAACATGGAACTGTACCCCTGAACCCCAAGCGTAACCTGACCCCTAAACCTACAAACCCAAAGCTGACCTAACCCATACGCATAAACCCCAAACCAAACTTAATTCCGATGTGCTCAAACCCAAACCTAACCCAACCCAAAAGCCTACAAACCTAAACATAAGACTAGAATACCCTTCTCAAACTATTTGCCCTGTTGGATGCCCCCACGTTAATGCTGAATTTTGGTCCTGAAAAGCCATGGAAACAAATACACACATAGACACACACACACACACGCACAAACACATTGACACAGTCCCACTCTATTGCATAGGAGTAATAACAATAGCTAATGGTTCTGGAGGAAACGGCAGAGACCATGAGAGAGATCAACAAGATAACATTTTCTTGCCTATCCCAAAATGGGCCCCGGTCCCCAATATAGAGCACTTCATTTGACCAGAGCGTATAGGGATTAGGTTGCCATTTGAGGCACGCCCTTGGGCTTTGTGTAATGCCATGGCCTTTTGAACCGACTCCAGCTCCACAGCCATGGCTGCTAGTTTAAATAAGCATCTCTCCAGACAAACCCTTCTGGGACAAATACCGCTTCCTTCCCCAAATGTTGCTCTCGCATTTTGTATATGAGTGTGTGGTTACGGGCAGACACCGGCCGCGCCCACACACACACACAAACCCACCAGCCCCTAAAATCTGCACCCTAAGCCCACCCACACACTTCGTCAAGAGTAGAACAAGATTTCCAGTTAGTGGTTTTAAAGTACTTCGTCATTGTGGTTCCACTAATAGAACCGCAGAGTGGAACGTGGACATTCAATCATCTGCTGTGAGCCACAGGATGGTTTATCAACGTTACGTGCAAACATGCCATCGCCAGTGCAACACAATATGTTGTTTATTATTTCTAGTTTGTCGGTGGCCATCTAAGGTGGTCAGGTTTCTGTTCCTAAATGGTCTTGCGTTCTCTCTTTATCTCCCTCTTTCTCTCTCAGTATATCTCTCTGACTTTTTGTCCTTATTTTTCTTTATTTGCCATTCTTTCCTCTACTCGCTCAATATAACTTAACATGTCTCTCTTACCTTCTGTCTATCCATCTCTTTCTCTTTTCATGTGACTTCCTTCTCTGACAAAACACATATCCTGGATGGGTCCACTGTAGGGTCAGTATTTGTCAATACCACTTGTCAATAAATGTTTCACCCGATCGCAAGGCTCTATTATGGAGGGCAGAGGGCTCAAGCCAGAATACTGAACCATGTTTTCCGAAAGTGACTCAGACTAGGGATATAGACACAGGAAAGACTACACCGAAAATAAAGGTTCATATTCAGTCCTCTGGTTCCTTTGAAAAATACTTGCCTTTAAATAACCTTGAAGGTCCATTGAACCTGCAGCTCTTACCAATGCACAGAAATGTTTCCCAGCATTCTTCTAGGCATGGGGATAACATGTACCTGAATACGTAGAATGTTGGAGCTCACCAAAGACCACATCCTGGTCATGGAATTTTCCCAATGCAAATTATTTTGTGTCAAGGAACACATTTGCTTGACATCTATTTTACCATCATCCCCTTTAAGAATAGCTCTTGAGAAAATGTAATGTAATTGTCCCTTCGAAAGATATCAGATTTTTGCCCCTGATTGTCAGTGTAACAGTCCTCATGTTGTCAGTGTAACAGTCCTCATGTTGTCAGTGTAACAGTCCTCATGTTGTCAGTGTATCAGTCCTCATGTTGTCAGTGTATCAGTCCTCATGTTGTCAGTGTAACAGTCCTCATGTTGTCAGTGTAACAGTCCTCATGTTGTCAGTGTAACAGTCATAGTGTTGTCAGTGTAACAGTCTTCATGTTGTCAGTGTAACAGTCTTAATATTGTCAGTGTAACTGTCATAGTGTTGTCAGTGTAACAGTCTTAATGTTGTCAGTGTAACAGTCTTAATATTGTCAGTGTAACTGTCTTGGTGTTGTCAGTGTAACAGTCCTCATGTTGTCAGTGTAACAGTCTTAGTGTTGTCAGTGTAACAGTCCTCATGCTGTCAGTGTAACAGTCTTGGTGTTGTCAGTGTAACAGTCTTAATCTTGTCAGTATAACAGTCTTAGTGTTTTCAGTGTAACAGTCCTCATGCTGTCAATGTAACAGTCTTAGTGTTGTCAGTGTAACGGTCCTAGTGTTGAATCAGTGTTGATTCAGAGTTGATTCAGTGGTGATTCTGGGTTGACAGTGTTGATTCAGTGTTGACAGAGGTGATTCACTGTAAACTAATGAAATGTTGTCAGTGTAATTTTCTTGTGTTAATTCAATGTTAAAGAGTCCACTTAGCATTGCTGCTGTTAATTACCAACTCTTGCAGGTAAATATTTTATAAATTTTTCTAGACTATTCCAATTGCTTACTTGCACTGTAGTCATTGTTCTTAATACTGGAATAGTTTTGAAGATTAAGGTAGAGTCTTATCTTGTCCTTCCCAACTCTGGCAGTCTGAATGCAGGTTGTGGTTGAATAAAATGTAAATATGCTGGATCTTCCCACTCTGGCTGGAATCCAATGTGAATTGGATATCACTTTGCAAGCCAGCAGAATGTACAAATGTACAGAGTACAAGTATACACACACACACACACACACACAAACACACAGAAATTCATGCAGAAACACACACACACACACACTCTCTCAAACATGGACACAAACAAAGAGTCCCATTCAGAAACCCATGAACATGCTCTCTCTCTCTCTTTCTCTGTCACACACAAACACACACACACAAACACACACATAAACACACACGCGCACATACAGAGCCCTCCATAAGTACTCGCACAGTAAAGCCAAAATGTTTGTTGAAAGGTCAAAGCATAAGAAAATACGATTAAAAGATGAATATGACACAAAAGTAGGGCTGTCACGATCTCAGATTTTCAATAAACGATTATCGTGGTAAAAAAAGAATTCACATTATGATATTATCGTGGTATCTATAGAAAATTTGCAGTAAATATTATCAGTCAAATTAATCTTAAATTTTATTTCATGTGGGGGGGTTTCTCTTTTTTGGCAAATTAATTACACTCAAGATATGAGTGTATGGAGGTAGAAAGTCTGTAACCATAACTCTACAAATGAAAAAATGAAAGTGTACAAAAAGAACAATTACACTTAATGTATAGAGAAAAGGCAACCAGATGAACTGATAAAAGATCCACAAGGCCAAACACCAGTTTTGGGATAAGTACAAAAAAAATTCCATAAGGAATAGGCTGCAAAAAGTCATTAATTCAAACTATAGTGTATAAGCACACACCAAACACATAGTTCAAGCACATGCATTGTATTTGTCTATAGGTGACATGAAAGGAGTTTTTTTTAAAAAATAGAACCATTTTTTCCATGTGAATGGGCTACAAAAACGGCACGTCTTTGCGGCTCTCTCCCGGGGGTTCTGGTGTTATTAACGAGTGGATTTCAACGCCAGTGCACAGGTCCAGTCACCTTGTTTACGCACACGCGTCGTTTGTCTATAACTTACAAGAATAAGGTATAGAAAAACCGAGAGGTTTGCTCACATTCCCCCATTACCGTCATTCATTTGAGCGAGCATTGGATTATATCAGCTGGCGTTTTGCATATCACTGTAAAGGAAACTGAACCATTGATTTGTTCTCTAAGTCCACAAACGATTTTCAGGTTAAGGAACATTAAGTTGTAAAAAAGTTAAAATGCCCTTTAAGGGCTAGAGTCAGGGGAATTCTGGGAGCAGTTTAGGCCTGAATGACTGAGTGTTGCTGAATATAGAAAGCAGTGCAGAGGAGAGAGGAAACGAAAGAGGAGAGGGTGAAAGGGTTGAGTAAGAGGGAAGGGAGGTTGGGAATGGAAGGAAAAAGGGGGGGAGGAAAGAAAGGGGGAGAGAAGTAGAAGAGGCACAGGAGGAGATGGAAGAATGAAAAGAGAAAAGACTGAAAGAGAAAATGAGAACACTGAGGCAGAGATTTGGATAGGGCGAGAGAAGACATGAAGCAAAGGGTAAAAATGAGAGAGAGGACGGAGGGATGAAACAATGAGAGAGACAGCACCCAACCAAGGGAGAGTGAGAGGAGATGGTGAGAGATGACAAGATGGAGACCTTGCAGAGAAGCATTCATAGTTTGTATTCGTTCTCTCTGTCTGAGGTCTGGTTTAAACATTGACCGACCTGAGCTCCTTCACCCCTTCTTGCCTACTCACTGCTACCAGTAGAAAGCACTCCTCGGAGAACACATGTGCGTCACAAATTGTGCTCTATTACGTATATAGGGATCAGTGTGATGGTTAAAGTGCACAGGAAAGGGAATTGGGTGCCATTTGGGACAGACACACAGCCCTTCCCACCTCGACAAGAGCACAGAATTCCCGTCGTCATGCCGTTTTAAGATAATCCTGGTTCCATAAACATTGCTGGATCAGATTCCTCTCCTGGTGCACACCCATGCTTAGCTGGGACAAACACACACACATACACACAACACATCATATGTTTGGTCTGAAACATGGATCAGGCAGAGTTTGTCGGGACCATGGCCAGCAACTACTATGGTTGGCTGATATTGTAATCATGTGTTTTTATTGACTGTTGCTGAGAATTGATTGACCTTTGACCCAGTTATGGCAGAGTCAGATTGGGACCATAGGCTGATTTTTTATGTATAAAGCCGTTCAGTTAGAACATGTATGATATATTTCATAAGGAATTGTGAGAGGCTGTATAACACTGTTGCATCAGCGTTTCTAGATTAAAGAGGCCAGGACCGTGTACGTTCTACAACTTGGCCAAAACGTTGATAATATTTGTCTCTGAAACTGAGGACAGAGGGTTCTGGCTTCCTATGTCATTCATCCTCAAGGATCTTCTCTCTTCTTTCTATAACTTCTCAATCAGACCTTCAAAGAAAGCAGTGTGAAAGACAAGTGTTATCCAGTTCTGCTTGTTCTCCTGGGGGGTACCAGTTCTGATGTTTCACCAGGGTGCAGCCAGTTCAGATGGTTCTCCTGGGTGGTACCAGTTCTGATGGTTCTCCTGGGTGGTATCAGTTCTGCTTGTTCTCCTAGGTGGTACCAGTTCTGATGCTTCTCTTGGGTGGTACCAGTTCTGCTTGTTCTCCTAGGTGGTACCAGTTCTGATGCTTCTCTTGGGTGGTACCAGTTCTGCTTGTTCTCCTAGGTGGTACCAGTTCTGATGCTTCTCTTGGGTGGTACCAGTTCTGCTTGTTCTCCTAGGTGGTATCAGTTCTGATGGTTCTTCTGTGTGGTATGTATTCAGCTGGTTCTGTTGAGTTGTACCTATTCTGCTGTTTCTCCAAGATGGAACCAGTTCTACTTGTTCTCCTGGGTGTTTCCAGAGTTAGTGCTTGTTCTCTTGGGTGGTAACAGAGTTAGTGCTTGTCTAAAATATAATTTTGCTAGTTACGTTTTAATGTGTTAAATGTTCCTTAATAATTTTTCAAGCATGGACATATTTACAAAAAGGCCCCAAGGTCATAAAGCATTGTGTGTGTGAGTGTGTGTATGTTAGAAACATACACACACTCAGAACTGTGGTTTCAGAACTGTGGTGGCCATGTTCTCTCTGCTCCATGCCTCATGGGTTTAAGTTTACCCCTCCATGGTATTCTGAACATGGGTGTAAAAGCTCTGTTCTTGGTGGGTGTGGGTGCCTCATTCCTCTTCTTTCTGTTTCTCCCCTTCTCTCTCTCTTAACTTTTCTCTCTTCTCTCATCTCCTTTGTCTCCTCTCTCCTTTCTCTCTTCTCTGTTGTCTCTCTTTCACCCCCTGTACTTTCTCTCTTTCCTCTATTCTCTCTCCTCTCATAACCTCTGGTCACCAGTCCTATCAAAATGTTAGCTGCGGTAAATCCTCTCCTCTCTCTCCTCTAGTAACAGTCGTACCAGATACCAGATACCCAGACCCAGGGGGGAGGGTGGGGGAGCGGGCTGGGGACAGGGGCTTGAGCTGGGGACAGGGGGCTGGGCTGGGGATAGGGGGTTGGGAACAAGAGGCTGGGTTGGGGTCAGGGGGCTAGAGACTGGGGTTTGGGGACCGGGGGCTAAAGACACAGGATTGGTGACATGGGGCTCGGTTTGGGGACAGGGCACTGGCTTGAGGTCAGGGGGCTGGGTTTGGGACACGGGGCTGGTTTGGGGACAGGGCGCTGGGTAGAGGTCAGGGGGCTGGGTTTGGGACACAGGGCTGGTTTGGGGACAGGGCGCTGGATAGAGGTCAGGGGGCTGGGTTTGGAGACACAATGCGTTTTGAAAGATGAGGTGCTCTTACTTTATTCACGATCAACAGGAGACATTGAACACCTACCTATTATTCTACATTGCATCAAAAAAATGGATGGTAGACTGTGTTAGACGTGATGTGTTGAGGTAGATTACATGGGTTGAGGTTCAGGTAGAGGAAGATGTAATGATTGAGGTAGATGTGATACGTTGAGTTTGATTTAATGGGTGAGGTTGAGGTAGATGTAATGGTTGAGGTAGATGTGATGTGTAGAGGTTGATTTAATGGGTTGAGGATGAGGTAGAGGTAGATGTAATGGCTTAGGTAGATGTGATTCATAGAGTTTGATTTAATGGGTTGAGGTTGAGGTAATGCTTAAGGTAGATGTGATTGGTTGTGGTTTATTTAATGGTTTGTGGGTGAGGTGCATGTAATGGGTTTAGATAGATGTGATTCATTGAGTTTGATTTAATGGGTTGAAGTTCAGTTTAGAGGAAGATGTAATGATTGAGGTAGATGTGATACGTTCAGTTTGATTCAATGGGTGAGGTTGAGGTAGATGTGATGTGTTGAGGTTGATTTAATGGGTTGAGGATGAGGTAGAGGTAGATGTAATGGCTTAGGTTGATGTGATTCGCAGAGTTTGATTTAATGGGTTGAGGTTGAGGTAATGCTTAAGGTAGATGTGATAGGTTGAGGTTTATTTAATGGTTTGTGGTTGAGGTGCATGTAATGGGTTTAGATAGATGTTTTTCGTTGAGTTTGATTTAATGGGTTGAAGTTCAGGTAGAGGAAGATGTAATGATTGAGGTAGATGTGATACGTAGAGGTTGATTGAATGGGTTGAGGTTGACGTAGAGGTAGATGTAATGGTTGAGGTAGATGTGATTCATAGAGTTTGATTTAATGGGTTGAGGTTGAGGTAATACTTAAGGAAGATGTGATAGGTTGAGATTTATTTAATGGTTTCTGGTTGAGGAGCATGTAGTGGGTTTAGGTAGATGAGATGTTGTTGAGATACATGTGACGGGTAGCCTTTTTATGATGTAAACATAGTAATTGTTACATATGACATTGAATCATTTTACTAGGCTCAATTCATATGATTCTACACAAACCCACCCGCCCACACAAAAACACATGTACACATACAGGATTTGTGTGATAGCTGGGGAGGGGGGTAGGTGGAAGGTCAGACAGCAGCTGATGTGTCTGGGAGTCATTCTCCTGTGTCTCATCTCTCACACATTCCTGCTCAAGGATCTCATCCACATAACACAGCCCAAAAGAACCAGGATTAGGGACTTCATCCACATGACACAGCCCATAAGAACTAGGATGAGGGACCTCATCCACAAAACACAGCCCATAAGGACCAAGGTGAGGGACCTCATCCACACAACACAGCCCGGAAGAACCAGCATTGGGACCTCATCCACATAACTCAGCCCAAATGTTTTTAACAGTATTTTTCTTTTTGTCCTATTTTTTGCTGTATGAATATGAAATAATAATAATAATAATAACCCGCAAGTAAAAATATATAATCTCTACATTCCTTATAATCTGGGATAATAAATCGGTTTGGTAAGAAGATTCTCCCATAGCCAGTGAAAGTCGCAGGCCAAGATAACGCCTTAGAGTAGACTCCCTGCTTTTATGCTGTGTAACATTTGTTTTTAGCTCCCACGGTTGGAGTTTTACAAACTTCTCACTCAGATGAAATGCTGTGACTCACGCCCCCTTTCAATGCAGTGTAGAAATGCTGTGATCTGGTTGTTCTGTTAGAATGAGAAGGCCACTGTGTCACACAGTCAGTCTGTTGTCAACAGAACACAGAAGTGATAATAACTGCAGGGTTTAACAATCCACAACTGCACTTCTAATTCCCCATTTATTTAGTCTCTCTGTGGGTGCCCAATAAAACCCAATATGTCATATTAAATAAAAGAGACACTGTTCTTCATCCAAGAACAGTGTCCAATTGACCGTTTTGATATCATGAATGGTCAATCTTGTATCCACAACACACGTTTGGGGTCATCTGCAGCTTTTTATTCAAACAGGGTCGGGGAATACTTTGTTATTTTTTCAACTGCCAGAGGCGTCGCTAGGACCTCAATACATTCCGGCCTTAGCCCCCCCCCCCCCACCCCGTGCGGGACAGAAAGTACATGATTTTGAATGTGCATGCGGAAAATGTCGATGAACACGCTAGCGACCGTACACGTCTACATTGTCATAATGCACGATAGGAATTATAGATCAATAGATCAGGGGCTATTTTTTATTATTCAATGTTTTGGTCAATTTGAGATCCGCGGTTGTTCATCAAAGATCATATGCAAACGACGCCACTGTCAACTATTTGTATTAATGTAGGTGGACTAGGCAACCTGGGAAACAGCCGTATGCATGCAGTGCATTTAGATGTGTAAAATCATTTGATGCATTTTCCGATCACCAAACTCAATAAAACTATTTGCATTTGTGTGTGCTCGCGTGCGCGTGAGCGCGTGCGTCTGAGCGACGATGTAAACGCTGACAGGGGCTCTTGTCTGAGAGACAGAGAGGTAGAAAGAGAGACAGAAAAGAGGAGAGAAAATGAATGTCCTGCCCGCATGCATACCATAAGCAACAGAGTGAGAGCACCAGGAAAACTTCAAACCCCCTCACACACTCACTCACATCTGGCGTCGACACAGACTCACACGCACAGGACATAAACTGCTTGCGTGTATTCAGCTTGACCTGAAACATCCGACTTATTCCCAGCGAGGAATTTACGTTACGCGGACGTGATGCAATATTATACTAAATCGGGATCTTAAACTGAAGTATTTCTGTTTTTCTCCGCTTTACCCAATTGCTCGCGCCCTCTCTCTCTCGATGCAGCAAGGTGACGCAGCGAACCAGGTGGAGAATCTGGTGACGACTATTGCGGCAGCCTGCCCGCGCGCTCCCAACTAGACACCCACCGCGGGAATAAAACGGAATAACGGTTTTCGGTTTTGTTGTTGTAGCCCATATGTATGTGGAAACTGGTTCGCTGTGGGACAGTAGTTGACGTAATTATAATAATTATTATTATGAATCGCCGTTTGCAATGACTACGAAGCGAAAGTCAGCCAAGCTCCTGCTGCGCCGGTCAATCAGCGAGCAGCTGCGGGAGTCCACTTCCAAAGCTTGGGATCTACTGTGGAGGAATGTCCGGGAGAGGCGCTTGGCAGGTCAGTTGCTTTGGACTCCTCTCTGCACAGCTAGCCTTAACCAACCCTTGCTGGAGGCGGTTATGTTGACTTTATCTCCTCATTGCAAATGTATGAACCCACGCTTCTGATGCAAGAATAAAAAAAGACGTTACACTAATATCTGGGGGTAATTGACGGCAGGCTTTAAAGTAGACGTTTGACTGTGATTATTGACTATGGTAACCTACAATGTTCGAGGACAAGAGTTTGTTTTTGGGAAGGTCATGGTCAATATGTACAGGACACCCTACTTGTTTCTATTCCCGAAAATACATCAATTGTGCGGCAGGTCGCAATTCATTCTGCCTTCACTTTGTGGCTGTGGTTGATCATGGGGGTTTTGTAGGCTAGTATATATTTATATCACGACTGAAAGCAGGCCTGAAAATATTTATAAGTAGTCTATTTACAGCATGTGTCATCAATATTTAAGTAGGCTACATTGTCAACAGGCTGTGTAGGTTCGTTAATACAGATCGTTTGCAAAATTCGCCAATGCACCAACTTTTAGGGGAGGCTTGCCGGATTGTAGCTATATGGTGAGGCAAGCTACAGTTACTGCGCAGAGCTTGCATGTGTCTATGTCTCTCACCCTCTGTCTCACACACACACTCACATTGACACACACACACACACACACACACACACACACACACACATCTGTCTCCGTGCGCGCTTGTTGCAGCTGTCAGACGTTTTCGGTACATTTAAAAAAAAACACAGATATTCACCTACTGTATACAGCAAATCAACGAATCAACACTGAACTTTGATTGATTAAACTGTCCGTATAAAAACTTTTGTTGCGGGGGGAGTTTGTGTCAAGTTAAAACTGACAGTTTAAGTGCTCTGCTGATTGTTGATTGGTTGATTTGGGGTAGAGGAAGGATGCCCGCAAAAGGAAATAGTTTTTCTGAGTTTTCAGTTAAATTGAAATGACGGCGTTCCACATCAACCAAACCCCACAGTTATTACATGAAGCCAGTGATTTAACTTCAGTAGGTTACATCACGACATAAGTTAATGAACGAATAAACAAACTAGCAAATACAATTGAATGCATGGACCTGCAGATTATGATTGCGTGGTGTCCACTGTTTGTAAAAGGTTGTAAAAGGTTGTAGATTATAGCGCCTGGATTGGGTTGTAATCCAGAGGATTTGAGAAAAGGGGAGGGGGGTTCTCCCTTTGTGGGATTAACAGGCTTTAGTTTCTCTTTGTGTTTGCTGACTTAATCATCAGAGAGAGAACTGGGATGTACAGGAATGAATACCCCCTGGACTATTGCTTGGTAAAATTTGTAACAGAGGATAACCCCAGGCATGTGTAGAACCTGTAAAACTTGAAAACAAAACCAGATTGCTGTGTATAGAATCCTTATTTAGGCATGAGTAGGAAGTCCGGCTTCTGTGAGTAGAACCTTCAAACAAAAACAGAACCTCTACGTTTTGTGTGTAGTCTTTATTAGTCACGGTAATGTGTTTAGAGGCTTTAGAACTAGATTCAAACCTCGGAATTCTGTGTTGTGTGTAGAACTTTAAAAGAAGTTTAGAACCTGCAGCTTCAATGTTGAGCGTTCTGTACGGAGTCAAGATCTGAAGGGATTACACCCTGAGGATGTCACCAAGTGGAACTTTCAGGTCACAGAACATCCTCATTATCATCTATGCTCATCTTCATCAGTTTCCTGCTATCATCATGGCGGTGCGGTCTCGAGGGTTTTCTTGGCAGAACGTTCTGCTGACGTGGTGACCAACACACCTGTGTCCCTGTGCCTCTGTCTCCCTTGTCTATAGCAGCAAGAGTGCAGTTATGAAAAGGATGTAATGCACACAATTTTACCAACCCGGTTGGTTGACCAAAACCTCAAATGAATTCAAAACTGCATCACTCCTGACTGTGCAAAGATCCTGGTCTTGCTTCGATGTCATCTCTTTTTTGACTCCTGCACTTAAGATACTGACAGGTGCACAAAATATCCTCCCTAGATTACCTAGACAAGCTGCACCATGCCAGTTTCATCCTATCAGAGACCTGCACCATGCCAGTTTCATCCTATCGGAGACCTGCACCATGCCAGTTTCATCCTATCAGAGACCTGCACCATGCCAGTTTCATCCTATCAGAGACTTGCACCATGCCAGTTTCATCCAGTCAGAAACCTGCACCCTGCCAGTTTCATCCTATCAGAGACCTGCACCATGCCAGTTTCATCCTATCAGAGACCTGCACCATGCCAGTTTCATCCTATCAGAGACCTGCACCATGCCAGTTTCATCCTATCAGAGACCTGCACCATGCCAGTTTCATCCTATCAGAGAGCTGAACCATGCCTGTTTCATCCTATCAAAAAGCTGAACCATGCCAGTTTCATCCTATTAGAGAGCTGCACTATACCAGTTTCATCCTGTCAGGGAGCTGCACTAAGCCAGTTTCATCCTATCAGAGAGCTGCACTAAGCCAGTTTCATCCTATCAGAGAGCTGCACTATACCAGTTTCAGCTTAGCAGAGAGCTGCACCTTCCCTATTTACACATTTTCTGGGTGTCAGATATCTTTGTATGTCAGTTTAATGTACTAATCCAAACTCTACACAGTACAGATAAACAGACAGACAGACAGGCAGATACACAGTCACCCAGGGAGACAGATAGACAGACACTCAAACAGAAAAACAGACATGAAGACAGACACTCAGGCAGACGGACAGACATGAAGACAGATACTCAGACAAATGTTTCTCACTATTATATGCAGTATGTAGTTACTGTTATCACCACAAGAGGGCAGTCAACTGTAATGAGTCAATGCTGTAGTGTCTTTCAATGAATGACATTCTTGTGTTGGCTGAATTCCTGAAGTTAGTCCTGGTGTTGATTTATAAAGGTTTTGAGGCACTCTTAGGCCCACACACACAAACAGACACATAAACACACTCGCTCACACACAAACACATACGTTTACTTAGCTATCTAATTGTGGACACCAAAGTTGACTGTTCTGCTTTTATTAACCCTAACCATAAGCCTAACCCTCAATGACCCAATATTTATGCCTAAACTTTAACAAGCCCTAATGCCTGACCCTAAACGGGGATGTCTAAACCTAACCTTAATTCTAACTCTTTCCCAATATCACTTTTCCTTTAACAACATAAAAAGCCTTTATAAAACAAAGATGTGTCAGTGTCAGACTGGACTCACATTTTATTATCCCATCATACTTTTACTCTCACACTGTATTATCACTGTTACTTTTACTCTCACACTGTATTATCACTGTTACTTTTACTCTCACACTGTATTATCCCATCATACTTTTACTCTCACACTGTATTATCACTGTTACTTTTACTCTCACACTGTATTATCACTGACACATTTATTCTCACACTGTATTATCCCATCATACTTTTACTCTCACACTGTATTATCACTGACACATTTATTCTCGCACTGTATTATCCCATCATACTTTTACTCTCACACTGTATTATCACTGTTACTTTTACTCTCACACTGTATTATCACGGTTACTTTTACTCTCACACTGTATTATCACTGTTACTTTTACTCTCACACTGTATTATCACTGTTACTTTTACTCTCACACTGTATTATCACGGTTACTTTTACTCTCACACTGTATTATCACTGACACATTTATTCTCACACTGTATTATCCCATCATACTTTTACTCTCACACTGTATTATCACTGTTACTTTTACTCTCACACTGTATTATCACTGACACCTTTACTCTCACTCTGTATTATCTCTTTACTCATACTTTTACTCTCACATGTCCTCACTCTTTCACTCTCTTACTCTCAGATTCTTAACTCTGTTACTCTGTCTCACCCTCACCATCATTCTCACTCTGTCTCACACTTATTGTCATTCTTGTTCACCTCACTGTCACAATGTCTCACTCTTTCTGTCACGTTCTCACTCTCACTGTCTCTCTGTCCAAGCCTCTCTGTCATTCTGTCTCACCCTCACTGTCACTTTGTCTCAATCTACATGTGACTTTGTGTCACCCTCATTGTCACTCTCTCTCACCACACTCACTGTCAACCTGTCTCACCGCCGCGGTCTCTCTCACCACACTCACTGTGAACCTGTCTCACCGCCGCGGTCTCTCTCACCACACTCACTGTCACCCTGTCTCACCGCCGCAGTCTCTCTCACCACACTCACTGTCACCCTGTCTCACCGCCGCGGTCTCTCTCACCACACTCACTGTCACCCTGTCTCACCGCCGTGGTCTCTCTCACCACACTCACTGTGAACCTGTCTCACCGCCGCGGTCTCTCTCACCACACTCACTGTCACCCTGTCTCACCGCCGCGGTCTCTCTCACCACACTCACTGTGAACCCGTCTCACCGCCGCGGTCTCTCACACCGTCTCCCTCACTTTCACAATGCCTTTCTGTAACTCCACACCACCACACTGCCACTCTCGCGTTCACAGTGTACAAACACCCACACATACACACACATTCCGGTGTTCCCAACCCTTTTTGTTGGGAGTTTTAAGACATGCTGGGTGGTGTGGGTGTGGGTGTGGGTGTGGTCTCACCTCCTTTCAATCTTTGACCAATCTTTTATTTGAAAATATTTCATTTAACGTTTGATATTTCCCAGATTTGGGGAAACATTTGTTCTCCCCTCCCCTAGTTCTGTGCTGCCTGCACCTATGACCATGTCTGACCCTCTATGACCAAATGACCCTATATGACCCTGTATGACCCTATATGACCCAGTATGACCCTAAATTACCCAGTTTGAACCTCTATGACCCTATATAACACTATATGACTCAGTCCTGCCCAGTAGAACCATGTATGACCCAGAATGATCCTGTCTGACCCTCTATGACCCTATCTTACCCTGTATGACCCTGTCTCACCGCAGCAACTCCCATTGGGCTTGGCAGAGTTGGTGCTCATGGCTTGTATTTTTCTGATTTTCATTTCACACTGCAATACCAACCCGGAATTAATTCAGTCCGTTTGAGCTTGCTTGAGCTTGTTTGTTATTTCAGTATGTGAATCCCCTTCTTTACCAATTCGGATCTTTATTTGATTTACAGAGTTCTTGAACTTCTCTGAAATCATTGTCTTCTTTCCCCTCTCTCTCCTGTACCTCCTGCCTTACCATCTTTCCGTCCTCTCTCTCATTCTCTCTATTCTTCATTCTCTCTCTTTCCCTTAATTCTCTCCCTCTTCCCCTCTCTCCCCCTCTCTCCATTTTACTCTCTCCTGCTATTGGCTGTCAGTTAATCTCTCCTACTGTTAGATTTTGTCACCTTTCCTGCTATTGGCTGTTAGTGACTATGCATCTCTCCTACTATTGGCTGTTAGGTTAGGACCAGGTACTGATACACTGCTAGTTGAATATGAACCCTAAAGGGAAAGTCATTATTTTTGCATAAAATATAAAGATTAACTCTTGAAATCCTTACTGAACCCCACTTCATAATAAAGCTATTCCAAATGAAGGACACAAATAAAAACATACAATATATTTCAATTGTTTATATACAAACTGATTAATCTAAGAAAAACTCAGATGTCCAAAAATGTGAACCACTTCATTCAAAAACTTGTGGCACCTCCATTGAGGGATTATATTCCAACTCCTCCTTCCAGAACTCTGACAACTGAATGAGGTTTGTGGGCTGTCTGGCATGTATTGTCCGCTTCAGATCCTGCCATAGCATCTCAATTGGATTATGGCCAAAACTTTGACTAGGCCGATCCAAAATGAATCCTATTTCTCCTGCCCCGTTCTTTGGTAGTTCTGCTTTGGGTCGTTGTGTTGTTGGAAGACCATTTTGGGCCCAACTTTATCTCCATGACCGATGGCCTGACATTCTGTTCAAGAATCTACTGGTTTACCTTAGAATCCATGGCTTTGCAGTCGACCAGGTACAAATGAGGAAAATCAGCCCCAGATCTTGACATTCCATCCACCCTACTTGACTGTTGGGATCAGGTGCATTTGGTGGTCGGCAATATTGGGTTTTCACCAAACATAGTGGTTTTGATTGTGACCAACAGGTGCATTTTAAACTCATTTGTTCAGAGAATGGACTTCCAGAAACCTTCAGGTTTGTCCAGGTGGTCTCTTACAAAATGAAGACTGGCAGATTCTTCAGAGGCTACTTCCTAGCCACCTTCCCATGAATGCCATATCCATTCCATGTTTTTCTTATTGTTGGTGTATGCACAGAGATGCTGGAGGGGAGGCCCAGATTTTATGTGGCGTTCAATTCTTTTTGAAATGGTCTTCCCCAGACTGATATGCTCTCGCTATCCCCTTCCTGGTGGCCTTTGAGGTCTCCTATCCTCTCGGCATGGTGTGTTTTGGGTAACACCAAACTGACCAGGTTTCTTCTCTTTGTTTTTCGGAGTCCTGCCCAAATTCTATCCTATAGATCCCTTCTTTGATTGGTTCATTTTATACCCAGTAATTTACCCACCTGATTCTACTTACCTACGTGATTTTACCATTGTAACATGGGGTTCACTTATTTTTGAACCAGCACTCATTTCTTTTTAATTTAGTTTTTCTTCAACACGCATGAGTGCCTCTTAACCTGCATATGGAAATGGTTCCTAGAGATCTATTATCTCTGATAAAAAGATGTTTCTGATAATAAATAGATGCCATGTTTTTATGAACTATCAAATTCTACTTTCCTCATATAACACATCAAATAAGAATTTAAATATTGCCAATTAATTAAACTAGTAATCATGGTATGTTGATTACGCCACTTAAAATGGGTTTAATTTTTGGAATAAAACATTATAATTATGTTATTGTTCTGGTAAAGGACAATCTCTACTGTCAAAAGTAGAATGGCTGAATTTATATGCCTACTCTTGCTCTGTTGGGTGTTGGTTTCCACAACTCTCCCGCTCTTAGTGTTGGTTTCCACATCTCTCTTGCTATTGGTGTTGGTTTCCACAATTCTCCTGCTATTGGTGTTGGTTTCCACAACTCTCCTGCTGTTGGTGTTGGTTTCCACAACTCTCCTGTTGTTGGTGTTGGTTTCCACAACTCTCCTGTTGTTGTTTGTTTGTTTCCACATCTCTCCTGCTATTAGGTGTTAGTTTCCACAACTTTCCTGTTATTGGATGTTTGTTTCCATACCTCTCCAGCTATTGGGTGTTACTTTCCGCATGTGTACAACTATTGGGTGTTACTTTCCACATGTGTACTACTATTGGGTGGTCAGGCTGACAAAGTGTGTATTTTTTGTGTCTCTTTGTATGTGTGTGTAAAATCATGTAGACTGTTTATAAAAGTACATTCACTGTGTAGTTGGGTTTGTGTGTGTGCATATAGTGTATTTAGCAAGAATGTGTGTCTTGGGAGAGTAGGGCAAAAAGTAAGGAAGTGTGTGTGTGTGTGTGTGTGTGTGTGTGTGTGTGTGTGTGTGTGTGTGTGTGTGTGTGTG
>JACXGJ010011568.1:0-19556 GCA_016801105.1 Esox niger | reverse complement strand
CCCCCCCCCCCCCCCAAAAAATAAATATTTAAAAACGGCACTGGTGCCTCGAGGACTACGATTACGTGTGTCCAGTCCTAAAAGACGCACAAAAAAAAGTAGAGCAATGATTACAATAGGCTATTTCTGTTCTAAACACATTTAAGGAACCACGCATGTTGACTTACAGATGTCGTCCAGGCACTTTTTGTAATTGCAAGAAAAGGAAAACACCAATTTGATCAACTAAGAATGAAAGTAGATACTGCAGTGTTGCCTTGAATATTTATCAACACAGGCTAGGCAACCCAGGAGGTGGACATTCTTGTTGAACATTTCCCCTCCTTTCTTGATCAGCATCTAGGCAGACAGAAGGGACATGATATCACTTTAATCTCACTTATTTTCTCTCAGATTTTGGCAGGCTGATTAATCTTTCGGTACATTTTTTACACTGTGTTAGAATTGACGCAATTGGTTGCATGACAACCGGTGCTTTGAAGGTGTGACCCGTGTGTATGGCTGTTTTGTTTTGCATTGTGCAGTGTGCCATTACCTTCTTAAATACTTGCCCTTGTGTGTTCTTTATTTGTTTCTTCAAAGTGTGCTAACGCCTTTTGTGCTCACGCTAGTGTCCTATAGGATTGTACATTGGCAGCGGAGTAATAAACTGTTGCCTTAAGGACTGTTACTTGAAAATATAAAACATTTTTATCAACCCAAATGTTTTTTCACAGTTAGACCGCAAAATGTTTTGACCGTGAGAAAAAAATGTGACAACGTTCCTATGGTAACAGGACTAACAGCATACTTATCTGAGAATTTCCCACACTGTAGTTCCCCTCTTTAGTTCCTCTTGCTAGCTTGAATATAACTATTCTAATGAGTACATGTCAACAAAAACAACCAAAATAAAGCGAGACAGATAAAATAAAGGGACGTTAAGACCTAGTACCAAATTTGCTTCATGAGACTGGTGCCGCTTTCATTACTCATTAATTTTGTCAGGCTTACAATACCTGGGTGTTCACAGAATGCTAGTAATTTTTCCATGTTAGTACCTGGTTGTAATGGGCATGTCAGGTGTTTTTAGATGAAAAAAACACCTGACATGCCCATTACATAACCACCACCATGCCCATTACATGCCCTGACATGACCACTACTGTGCCTGAGTTCACCCGAAACGGACGTCTCATTTGGCTCCTGAATGACTCATCACTTAACAAGCTTATGTGAACATCCAAACAATGAAAAGATTGCAAATCACCAAAAGGTAAGGCAAGAAAGTTGGCTATAATTAGCCTGATATGGATGTCCAAATAGGTTACATCTATGATGTCCTGTTCTCCCAACAGAAGTTACCCTACTCTGGCAAAAGAGCTGGAACACAAATATGGTCTCTCACAATTATTCATTATTATTGCAATGCAGATAAGCAATATTTAATGCATAATTATGCAAATTTGGCTATATGTGAGCAATTGTTGTTGCAGCCAAATGGCTTGGTTCATGAAATTCAGTTTCCAATGGTCGCCGTAGAGTCGTTGGTTGGCGAACGACCCGTCGCTAGTGGCCAGCCCCCTTAACCCTAGCCAGAGGTCGGGACGACCCGTGGCCATCGAGCCTAGGTTGCCGGGCAACCACAAATATCTATAGAGTGCGTCGCTGAGGATGGCGCAGAGTTGAACCCGGACCGCATGCTCCCAAGTAAGATTGTTCCTCGGTAGTGGCGCAAGGTCGTTCCCGCCGGCTGCAGTAAAACATAGCAAGGGACACTGGCCCTTTCATGGGTGCCAAAGTGGTGTGCGAGGGACAGAAGTGGCGACTCCCATGTCCTGCCTCAGTAATGACATTGAAGTGTATTTATCTCCTACAGCCTTGCGCTCCTTCTGCCAGATGAAGCAGTCTGTTCAAAGAGGCTGTCGTGTGCTGCACAGCTGAGCCGGCCTGCCTGCCTGCCTGCCTGCCTGCGCCGTCAAATAATTAGTTTTTCTTGTTTGCTGTCTGGTTTGTTTCCTTTGTCAAGAAGAAGCGGCGAGGCGTTAACATACGTGAATACGTCAGTGGCGGGCTACGCGTTTGAACTAGCGCATACCCGTGTGCGTCGGGGTTGACGCGTGCACCCCTCTGACGGTTCGGCTGTGCGTACGTTGTTGTTTTGTGTATGTGCATGTTTGTTCTCAGTTGTCTTGAGTAAGGGGAATGTGTAAATGACCTCCTGACGGATACAGGGATATTTGTGAGGACATGTTACCAAGCTCTCCCTCTCCTGTCCCACTTGCCCTTCGACTTCCCCCTGTTAAGTTTCAGTTTAAAGGGCTTTATTGGCATGGGAGGCATTTGTTTACAAGTTTCAAAAGGATATTAGTAATGTATGCACGACACATCAATGTTGTTGTGCCTAGTGGAACCCTTGCTGTTATTAGATTGCCAGCATTCCAGTTTCCCACTAAGCTAATGAGTATGTTGAATGACATGTTCGTCTTCTGAGATCTGGCAAAAAAAAAATGTGTTGTCCAAAATATCGACCCAGAACCATGATAAAATCTCAAACGTTAAGCCCCCCCGGTATTTTTCTGATTGAATAGCTAGTTCATATGGGCTACATTATACCCCCTACTGTACTTATCAACGTTGATTGAGGTGGAGGAAGAAGAGAGAAATTAGCCATTGGTATTCAGTCTTTGTAGCTTAATATATCTTATGTAAGCCACCTGATGTAGCCTTAAAAACAGCATCTGTAAAGCGGAAACTGATAGTGGGCTGATCAAGGTGTCTGCCTTTTCAGAATTCTGCTTCTGTAGTTTCTGTGTGTTATCTTTACAGAATCCTGTCGTTTTTTCATCCAATGGGTCCTTTGGATGCAATGGGTCCTTTGGATGCAATGGGTCCTATGGCTGATTGAAACATTTTAAGCCAGTTCCTGATTCCGTTTTGTAATTTTCCATATTTCTACCTTGACTTACATCTGTCAGAGCATTTTTGAAACTACTACCCATGGTGTCGACATTTAGGCTGCCTTTGGTGTAAATCTTTGTGTTCTCTAGGGCCACTGGGAACACTTCTGGTCAATCATTTAGATATCCTTGTCCAAGTTTGCACCCCAATTGTGATTGCTAGCTGAAACGTTCAACTTCTTGGGTCTGAACAAGCACAGATAATGTCTCATAGGTAGACAGTCCAGATGCTTTCTGTTCATGAAGCTGGTTATGATTGCTACTGTCAAGATGTGCAATATATTCAAAAATTACATTCAAAGTGCCGATTTATTTTATTTTAATTTTATTTTTTTTATCCATCAAAATTGTATGAAAATAAATAATCTGATGTTGGCTTGTTTAGTATCGGTCAACCTGCATTGAATAGCCAGCTTTTTGTGTTGTTTGTTTCCAGGAGTGAGTTTAGGAGTGAACTTTTTTCCCCCAATCCTACTGACCGTTTTTCTGACATGCTGTTCCTTCTTTTTTTCTTCTTAGTGTATTCCCAGCATTTCCCTTTTGTTCATTTAGTAGCAGTGGCCCGCTGCTGCTAAATTGTCCACCGCTCCAAGACAAGGTGATCATTTATAAATATTTTTATTTATTTTTTATTTTTAAGATGTATTTGTTTTATATGCTTTATTGGACAGGAAAGTGATGAAAGATAGAGGTGGGTTTCTGCTGAAAAAGATGGGATGAATTCCACCTGCATATGGCTTTGACCAAATCACCCTAGGCCATTTATATTTTGGGCTTTTCTTTCCGGAAGGTGCCTTTAAGATGAAACAGAGCCTAGCAATACAAGCAAGCAGTGGGTCAAATGAGGGCCAATCAGCTTCGAGTGTGTCTCCCTTACTGTCTCATTTACTATCTTGTCGACCATGAAAAAGCTATATAATGACAGTAGCCAGACACCGAGTGGTTTAGAATTACTTCATCCTTCAAGACAAATTTTTCTTGAAATTAGTCTGGTTTATGTTTCAATTCTGTTCAGTGAAACCAGAATCCTGTCAAATGAATTTGCCTAGGTCAGAGAATGCGACGGTCCTGTTACGTTTGTGGTACGTTGTGGATGATGGTGGGGATGAGTAAAAAGGTTTGGCATGTACGTATCGAATACGCAAGACCGCAAAAGTGTCTTCAGACCAACGCAAACGACTGCAACTTAATGCTACACTAGTAGTAGCTACATTATAGTAAGTGTGAAGTAATACTGTTCATGGTTATATTGCGATGGACGAACTGCACTGACAGCAAACATTACTCTCAATTTCAATTAACATAGCATACGTCGCATAGCGCTGTAGAACCTGCTGTGCAGTGATTGGAGTCATTGTTTTGGTTACTGTATACTAGTAGCTAGCCATCTAGAGTAGTTTCTAATTTAACATGTTGAATGTAGTGTAGTGACCCTGTTTTAGCTTTAGATGTTAGCTAATGTAGGGAAAAGGTTACAAGATCTGTTGTTTTGACTAATTGGTTTGACAATGCAGAAGTAGACAAACACCCCATCTCTACACAAACATCACGTGCAACAACACCCGCTGTTTAAATAGCGTTGTGGTTAAAGACCGTCTGCCACATAAGAAACCACAGATCAAATCCAGCCAGGGGTGACATCATCCATCCCTTGTAATCGCAGGCTGGCAGATCTAGGCTTGCCTGGTTCCTTTTCTTGTTTATAATCACTAGTACTACTAATACTACTATTATGGGTTATAGAATTGGCTAGTTATGATATTGACATAAAAAATGGTTCTTCGGCTCTTGATTTTCAGATGAGTTTACTCACGTATTTGTTTTTAAGAAGAACGGAGAAGCAGAGAAAGTGTGAGGACAAAAGGGTAAAATAGAGATTAAAAAATCCTGCGCTTTCTGGAGTCTAAGACAGAGCCCAAAGTGGAGCTGTGTGTATTATAGGATCGGGTTAAGAGAATACATAAAGAGAATTGTATTGTTGTTACTGATCAGTGTATTGTTCAAATTACTAGATTGCAGAAAGAATTTGAGGCGTGGCATTGGAAGAGCAGGAGCATGTTGTTTTCATTATGACAAATTCAGGGTCAAGTTGAACTTTTGGACAGAAAAATACATGCTTCATGGTACATAAATTAAAGACCTTAGATCCAGATTTGCCACCGCTGCAAAAGATAATCGTAGGGGAAACACAGATTTTTTTTACGGTTTGTTTCTCCAGTCAAAAGCTGTGTGTTTTGGTTTTCTGGGTCTGTTTTTCATAGGATAGGGTTCTCCATTCTTTATTAGGTTTTTCTCTTTCTTGCTCTCTCTCTGTTTGTCTCTCTGTATGTGTCTGCCTCTCTGTCGGTCTGTCTCTACTCTGGGCAACTCTCCACTGAACACTCTAAGGTATTTTGTTCAAGAAACCAAACCAGACACACCCATTTTGTTCAAGAAACAAACCCACCTCAACATCAGTCCTTTCTGACCTCCAACCACCTATATTTTGAGTGGTTCTATTGTAGATTTCATATTTTAGGTCAGGCAATGTGGTTCCATTAGGGCCAAAACAGTTTTTGTGTTTATGTGCTTGTTAATTGCCTTCAGTGCCTAATCAAATTGTCATCATAGCTCAGTCTGTTTCAGTGCCTCTGGAAAGGGAAGGCTGCGCTGCGCAGTGCGAACATTTTACTCTGTGGCCATCTCTCCAAGATCAGCCGCCCCTTCACCCTGACTCACCAGCTCTCTTTGCGCCTGCCTCCCTGTTTTCACTGGAGCTGTGGAGAATTTCATTTGTTTTAGATGCTCAGCTGCTCGTTTCTCTCCCTCACCCCTCCCATCAGAGAAAATGGGAAGTTAGAGTTACCAAAACAAGCCTTATGCCCCCCTTCCCCCCAGCTAAAAGAAAATACACCACAGATGATGCTGGGTATAAAGACAAGGATAAGCAGATGGATGGAGACAACAGATTTAGGGAAGTGTAGAAGCTGTTTGGGGATTAGGGTTAATGTGATTTGACCTTCTAATGTTTTATATATAAATACACAGTTGAAATCCTCAAGTCGAACATGCAAGTAGGCACTATAAAAATATCTGCACATTAACGTCACGCAGGACCTAATTGTGAACTTGTGAATCTGGATCTTCTTTGTGGTTACTGGCTTGTCATATAGATTTAAACATTTTCTGTGGGACGTGAAAACGCAAGACTACGCGCTGCAGTAATATTAGCCTTTACTGTAATAGTAATTTAGCTCCCATAGCGCTCTATTTTTGAAGCCCTTTAAGTGATTTGGAAGGGCCAGAGGAAGTTCAGAGATGAACCAGTTAAGTCATTGTCTTTGATCTGGCCTCCACTGTATTGGATGCCGCTTTTCTCAGTGGAAGGTGTAGCCTCTATATTCAGACTCTACGTTAGAAATCTCAGTGGAAGGTGTAGCCTCTATATTCAGACTCTATGTTAGAAATCTCAGACGAAGGTGTATCCTCTAAATTCAGACTCTACGTTAGAAATCTCAGAGGAAGGTGTAGCTTCTAAATTCAGACTCTACGTTAGAAATCTCAGAGGAAGGTGTAGCCTCATGTCAGACTCTGTGGTAAAACTCCCCCTCTGCCGATGTGCAGCCCCCAACTGAGTGAAGCCACAGCAACAGCTAAGGCACTGGAAAACCACATTGCACAGTCTGGATTCCCAAATAGTTTGCTTTGAAGCTAGGCACCAGAGAAAGCTGCTATGAACATCAAGTTCTTACACGTTTTCTAATAGCTGTGCATGAGTGCCGGTTTTAACGTGCTGTGCTACATCAGTTGTTGTGGGCCCTGTTGGCTAAAACAAGTGGCCCCAGACAGCCTTTCCCAGTAGCATCCCGATGACGACTAGTAAGGAGAACTGTGTCTTGTGCGTGTCAGGACCAGGCCTCCTGTGAAGTGTGAGTGACAGAAGGAAGAGAGGGGATGAATGCTGTCCATCAGTCTTTCCTCCTATTGCTCCTGTTTATTTATTTTTTACACTTAATTTTAAATGTTTCTGCGCAGTAGGAAGGTAACACATTCAAAGTGTAGTCTAGGGAGTGTGTGTACGTGTGTGTGTGTCTTTGTACAATCTTGACGGTATTCTCTCTAAGGCACTTCCTATGACATACTACACAGGAAATTATTTACTTCCTGAAAGGCGAAAATTACCTGGCTGATTTAAAGTGCTTTTCATTTCAGAAAATAAATTCAACCCAAAATCAAAAATTACATTGTTTTTGGCCCACTCTTCTTTGCTAGAGCGCTCCAAATCTGTCAGATTGCGAAGACATCTCCTTTGCACAGTCCTCTTCAGATCACCCCACAGATGTTCAGTTGGATTCAGATCTGGGCTCTGACTGGGCCATTCCAAAACGATCATCTTCTGGTGTGAAGCCATACTTTTGTGGATTTGGAAGTGTGCTTTGGGTCGTTGTCATGCTGAAAGGTGAACTTAATCTTTGTCTTTCTAACGGACCTGAAGGTTTTGTGCCAAACTTGCCTGGTGTTTGGAACTGTTCATAATTCCCCCACCCTGACTAAGGTCCTGGTTCCAGCTGAAGAGAAACAGCCCCAAAGCATGATGCTGCCGCCACCATTCATATGAAGAATATGGGAGATTGTTGTCACATGTAGCTCACAGCCAGTACTTGCTAGAAATTCCTGCACCTCCTTTAATGTTGCTGTAGAACTTTTGGATGCCTCCCTGACCAGTTTTCTTCTAGTCTTTTTATTAATTCTGGTGGGACGTCCAGTTGTTGGTAATGTCTCTGTTGTGCCATATTTTTCTCCCCTTGATGATGACTGTCTTCACTGTGTTCCGTGGTACATCTAATGCTCTGGAAATTATATAGTACCCTTCTCCTGACTGATATCTTTCAACAATGGGATCCTTCTCATGCTTTGGAAGCTCTGACCGTTAACTCATTTGAATGCCACATAGCAACCATAGGATGAGATCAAGTAACCTACTAAAAGAATAGCAAACTGCAGCTGGGGTGAAGTGCACGGCGAGGACGGTTCAAAACAGGCCACTAGGGGCAGGGCTAAAGTCATGCAAAGCTAGAAAAAAAACCCTTCATCAATGAGAAAAAAAACTGCCAGGCTGGAGTTTGCAAAAGACCGTAAGGATTGGACCGTAGAGGAATGGAGTAAGGTCTTCTCTGACGAGTCACATTTTCAGATTTGCCCAACACCTGGTCGTGTAATGGTTAGACGGAGACCCGGATATGTCTACAAGCCAAAGTGTCTCGCACCCACTGTGAAATTTGGTGAAGGATCAGTGATGATCTGGGGAAGCTTCAGCAAAGCTAGAATCGGGCAGATTTGTCTTTGTGAAGGACGCATGAATCAAGCCAAGTACAAGGTTATTCTGGAGTAAAACCAGCTTCCTTCTGCTCTTACAATGTTCCCCAAATTTGAGAATTGGTTTATCCAGCAGGACAATGCTCCATGCCACACAGCCAGGTCAATCAAGGTGTGGATGGAGGACCCCCAGATCAAGACCCTGTCATGGCGAGCCCAATCTCCAGTCCTGAACCCCATTGAAAACTTCTGGAATGTGAAGATGGATGGTCACAAGCCATCAAACAAAGCAGAGTTCTTGAATTTTTGTGCCAGGAATGGCATAGTCACCCAACAGCGATGTGACAGACTGGTGGAGAGCATGCCAAGATGCATGAAAGCATTGATTAAAATCAGGGTTATTCCACCAAATATAGATATTCTAATCTCTTCCTAAGTTACGTTAAAACATTAGTATTTTGTTGTTCAAAAATGAATATAGATTTCTTTTTGCATTATTTGAGGTCTGAAAACAATGTGGGTTTTTTTGGTTATTTTGACCAGTTATTTTCTACAAATAAATATTCTAAATTACATTATTTTTATTAGTAATTTGGGAATAATGTCATTAGTTTATAGAATTAAACCAAAATGTTCTTTTCATTCACAAATAAGTATGAATTGTAGAACCAGAGAACCGATAATATTGCAGTGGTCTCTTAATTTATTCCAGAGCTGTGTCTGTGTCTGTCACACAGACACAGACACACAGCTTTGGAAAAAATTAAGAGACCACTGCACCTTTTTCTTTCCTTTCCAAAAACAGTTGAAAAGGAAAGTTTTGTGTGAGGAACAGAATGGTTCAATTTGCAGTGATCTTTTAATTAAAATCCTTCTGTTCCTCACTCAAGAGTGGTCTCTTAATTTTTTCCGGAGCTGTATATGTGTCCAGGTCTTATAATTGGCCTCAG
Source organism: Esox niger (assembly GCA_016801105.1). Taxonomy (NCBI): domain Eukaryota; kingdom Metazoa; phylum Chordata; class Actinopteri; order Esociformes; family Esocidae; genus Esox; species Esox niger. The sequence goes on along the minus strand of JACXGJ010011568.1, from coordinate 10,372 downwards.
TGTCTTTCCACGAGAACCGGGGCTATAAACAGAACCCAACAGTTTAGACAATACTAAGTGCATACATGTTTTTTTTAAATGAAATTAAAATTGGTTCATACCAAATGTTTTTTTATGTTTGGTTCAAATGTTTATTTTCCAAATTATATATTTTTTTCAGTTTGGTTTTTCCATGTTCCACATTTCCCTTGAGTAATTTAATTTAATTTTAATAAGAAAACAACTTAATTTCGTTTTAAGTCCATAGCAATGCTTAGAAACCACAGGTTGCCACTTTGGCAGTCCTGTGAAGCTCAATATTCTGTTTCAGAGGTTTTCTGGTTGCACTCATCTAAATGTAATACCCACTGGTTTTATTTTCATACTATCCTGCCACCGCTAAGTATTGACTACTGACAGATAACATTTAATCCTGAAGGTTTCTGGGAAAACAACTCTCACACAACCAGCATTTTCATTGCTTTAGAAAAACAAATGATACTTTCTGACAATTAGAATTACTAGTGGATTCTGTCCTTACTTTATAATATTGGTTTTTGTTTATTCCCTACTAAGTTCACTACATTTTTGTTTCATGTCATTTAATTCTGATTCTATGTCTGTATTTTTGGATTAGCTATGTGTTTTCTGTTGCGCATCTTTTAGAGAGCGCTAGTTCCATTTAAGAAAATAATGTTACATTAATTAATGTGTTCACTAGTTCTAAGTATTGAAATTGTTTGCTCAGTCAGAAATGAATATCCATTCAGTCAGTAGCGACTGTGTGAACTTACTACACTATTACGATGACTCCCTGTCCTGCGATTTCTTCAATATTCTAGTAGAAAACCTGGCCCAGGGGCCATTAAAAGCATGTCCAGTAAGTGGATCCATCACTCACTGCTTTGTTGCAGTTTGTGTTCACATGAGCACATGAGCAGTTGTGACCAAAACAATGCTTGTCAGTCTGATCTCTGAACTTCTAAGATGATTTTTAAACAGGTAAATGTATTCATGTGTCTGGAAAAAATATATAGCGAAAAGAAAGCTACAAATTTGTGAATTCAGCTATCTTACTTCAGCCAGTACAGTTCCTCTTTTGGAATGTCCGTGTAAGTGAAAGATTTTCACGTTTGCCAAAATCAACGTGAAGCTATTTAGCAAATTCAGTTGGCCATGCTGTGGAATAGGAAATTAGGAGTTCCACATTTTATTGCTTTGCGTTAATAGCTTATTTGACGTCCTTAACATCACAAAAGCGCCACCCGCCACCCCCTGATCCTCTGCTCAATTTCTGGAATCTGTGTCATGGTATTGGACTCTGGGTACCAGTCCATTTGAGTTATCTTCCCCCTGTCATGCCAGACAGATGACAAGGGCCACACATTGGAATGTAGCCTAAACACATCTGGCACCAGGCTACCGAGGGGGACCTGCTTATCTGCTGTTATAACTGTGTGTCGTGTATGTGTGTTTGAGAGGACTCCATTATTGTATTTGTATGTGGGTTAAATGGTGAGAGTTTGTGCTTTCAGAGCACCCACTGTTTTAGAAGTGCATGTGTGTACTGGCTTCACGGCAGAGCATTCAAATCACTGTTGTCTCTGTGTGTCTAGTTGTGTGTGCCTTGTGTAAATCTGCTGGATCAATAGACTGCTCTTATTGTATTTTGCCAGCAAACAATTGGAGCAGTGTAATGCTAAGCAACTCTTGAACTGCTAGCTTTGGTAGCTGTGCTGTGCTAATGCTTTAATAGGAATAGCGTTACATTTTTGTTTTTTGGGCTCTGTTTAGCGTTTGGTAGTGCTAGCGTTAGTTACTGGGCTATGCTAAGCTACTGTTGGTTCTTCTGTTGGAAGCTGGGCTATGCAAAGCTTTCAGCAGTGCCAACGCTAGTACCTGGGCAGTGATAAGCTACAGTTGGGGTTATTGTTGGTAGCTGGGGCTATAAACTGGCAGGCTGAATATCTGACTTTTCAGCTGTGTGTGTGTGTGTGTGTGTGTGTGTGTGTGTGTGTGTGTGTGTGTGTGTGTGTGTGTGTGTGGCCGGCCTGGAAGGTTGGGGGGGTTGTTGGTTAACCACTGGTTTTATCTCTCCCCTGTCATTAAGAACAATGATATGGAGGTGGCTGTCTAAATCTCCAGTATTCCACGCCCAGGGCGTTAGCCTCTGCCAGAGGTTAGGACAAGCCCACGGATTTAGGCTATAGGCCGAAAATGAGGGCATGTGTGTGGTGTTTATAGTAGTACACATGTTCTGCACATGCGTGCATGTCACAATGACTTATGTGCTCCATCATGTCAGGCATTTTGTCCGTATATTACACCGCAACCTATCCCATAAGGACTCGCTGAGGGCTGGCTTCCACGTGAGAGCGCACAGCTGTTGCTCAACAGACCCATCGCCTCTCGTTCCGCTCAAACACACCCAGACCCGTCTGAAACAGCCTCCCCCCTGCTACCTTTCCTTACCTTTCCTGAGAGACCCGCGTTATTGGGGATGCTTCGCAGCTGTGTCTGGCCTGGTCTCATCAGTCTTGGTCCCTCGAATTCAACGGTGGACCTAAAAGCCAGTTCCACCCTGTTTCCCTCTAATCACGGACTGATTAAAGAGAAAGTTAGGAATTTTGGGAGGCTGTTATCGACTTCCCAGAGTCAGACGATTGTTGTGGATAAAATTTTTGTCTTTGCGTGCAGGAAAGGGAAGTTGTTTTTGATTCCGCGCAATTGCTAACCTGCATTAGCACGAAATGTCAGTGTCAGATTTTTTTCATACTGGACAAGTTCATTGTAAATGCATAAATTGATTCACCTCCGTTGGGGTTGTAATGAGCTTGTTTTCCCAAGGTTTTTGATGCAGGAACATTTAATTTCATGTTTTTATTCTGACCCGTTGATGAAGACTTTATTAGCATATTGAAGTAGTGCAGCAACGAAACTATACTGATAATGCATATGTTTATTATTACCGTTGAGTGTTTAAACATTTAGTGTTCATTGCTTTGGAATTCATCCTGAATTGCATGATATCTGAACGACACTACTATATCAAAACACGAGGAGTAGGGAACCGTTAGACATGTCAGAGGGTCTCCTAGCAGGCCGTTTAAAAAACCGCTCATATAGTGCCAGGAATACACGTGCCACAACACTCTGTTGAATTAAATAGGCCTTGACTCGAGGTAGAATTTTCCCAGAGTTTCTATCGTGGAGAATTATCATGTCAATTTTGACCATCACAGCGTGATCCGTCCAGCAGCTTAGGTATTGCGTGGCTAGCAGGAGCTGCTTACTCAACAAACTGTCCACAAGTAGCCCAAAGGTTAGATGGTGATTACCTTCCGTTAACGCACAGCTTATTGTTATCAGTGTCGTGGATTAGTTGTTTTAATGCAAGGTATGTGTCATTATCGTGGTACATTTTGAATGGTTGGGTAGCCAGGTGGTTAAGTGCGTTGGAACAGTAAACGAAAGGCTGCTGGTTCTGTTCGTCTGATCTGACAAACTGGAAAACATCCTGTTGGTCTGTCTCTGGGCAAGACATTTAACCCTTAAATGCAACACTGTAAATTAGGGGTTCTAAGCATATTTACTTGGGTAAATAACGGTAAAAATAAATATTCTTCGTTGTCAAGTAATTTATGACGTTTTATCCGCTCAGACACTTCAGAAATACTGTTGTCTGTCTGAACTGAGATGCAATATTGGAGGGAAATGTGGGAATTTGGGGTTGTTTCTGTGAGGCTTTTGGGACTTTTTAATACAACTGTTGTGATTGGAGACAACCGAGGACAGATGAGCCACTTTCTGTAATGACCTGTATTGACAGTGAGCAAAATATATACAAAGAAAAAAATAGTGGTATTCTTAGCACTGGAAAATACTTTTTCACAGTTAAAAGGAAATGGCACTAAGCACAGGCAATATAATGGAGTATTTATACTTCTTAGAAACGCTTCCTTTTCTTCCATGAAACAATAAAAAAAAAAGTTTACCTAAAGTTCCCCAATTACATTAGTGTCCATGTTAGTTTTTTACTTTAATCTCCTTGAAGTCCATGAGAAGACTTGAAAGTGGCTGTCTAGCCATGATCCCAATCATCGTTTTTGAAGAATATTGCAGGGAACAATGGGTGACTATTGCATTTCGAGACATACCCAAGGCTTGCGCCAGATGTTCCTGACGTACTAGATCAGCACTCCCCGACTAATCACAGTCCTGTTTTTCATGAATCTTAAGAAATTCAGAAATGTTCATCCACGTTCACAATGTCATGGGTTTCAATCCCCTCTTTCTTACCAACCAAATGTGTAAGCGTCAAGGGAGGGCGAATACCTAAATTCCCTCTCTGTAATCTAGCCCAGGGATGGGGAACATTAGTAGGGGTGGAGGTAACGGGGGTTGCCGGTCTGCACACCCTCATCCAGAATCCAGCGCGGTAATGCCATCACTGACCCCACTAGGGGTGGGCGATCTGGCCCAAAAATAATATAATAAAAATATATAATTGTAGACGACTTATATCGCCCAACCTTATGCCCCACAGGAATGTGGGCCTGCTCAGTGAGAAATATTAATGCCGGAATCCTAGTATTCCAGGTCACACAGCTCCGATCTTAGAGGTTTTGCTCTGGAGGAGAGCAAATTAAATATTACTCCCTCAGTCTCTAATGTCCACAGTTCACAGGTCACGCCGGCAGGAAGGAGTCTATCAAGTATGATGTGGCCCGATAACAATTAATTGAAATTCATATCACATCCTTGGCAAATGTAATTACACCCTTTCTGTAGAAGAAGCCACATTATGACGTCCAAATGTGCTTTAGCTTGTTTGACGTGCGTTGGCCTATATATTATAGGCTCCATTTTCACTTGTTAGATTAATTCAGCCTAATCCGGGCTGCGAGAATCCAAATTGTGCTTAATAACTAACCTACGGGCTGTTTAAGCGATTGAGTTTGACTTGTGTTTTTGGGGGAAAGCCAAACAACCGTGGGAAAGCGTAGAACAGTGTGGCTGGATGGTTTGCTTGCCCTCACGGACGTTCATGTCGCATTCCTGCCTAACTCGACTCTCCATCTCCCTCCCCTTCACAGCAAATGGTGATGAGCCTGCGTGTGTCAGAGCTGCAGGTTCTTCTAGGTTACGCCGGACGCAACAAACACGGACGGAAACACGAGCTCTTGACCAAGGCCCTTCACCTCCTCAAAGCCGGCTGCAGTCCGGCCGTGCAGATGAAGATCAAGGAGCTTTACCGCCGACGCTTCCCATCCAAAATGCTATCGCCGTCGGAGCTGGCGCTGCCCGGGCCGCACCATCCGGCCTCGGGTGGGGTTCCCGGTGCCGGGGTCATCGCCGCTCTGCCCGCCGGCCTCAGCCGGTTGGCGTATGAAGGCCACGGACACGGCGGAGTGCCCTCGCCTGCCGCCCTGCTGCCCATGTCGCTGCTGGGGCCCGGCAAGCATGAGCTGGCGAACCACCCGCCCGCCTCGGCCACACTACACCCGGTCCACCCCGACGTCAAGCTGCAGCGGCTGCCCTTCTACGACATGCTGGACGAGCTCATCAAACCCACCAGTCTAGGTGAGCAGGGCTGCTGGGTAGGGCGCTTGGTGGGTTACTGTAGGTTTGTGTTCGTACGCCTGGGATTTAGTGTGGGTGTTGGTGAATTACACTGCTTCAAGAAATGTAGGGAACATGTAATCATCACGGTATAACACCAAGTCTGTTAAACTTAATGGATTTCAATCTGTCCGGTTAGGAAGCATGAGCGATTGTGACTCAGTGACACCTGTTTTGGTGCCAATGAAATTGACAGCAGGTGCACTAGAGAGTAGCGATGGCCATTCGAGACTTCATTACCGTTCTTATAGCCACAGGATATAATGCTAGCACCGCTAACTCCGATTTTCCTTTTCAAAATAAAGGCCAGCATGGAACTATATTATGCAATATAGTTAGCAATCTAGTCTGTCGTTTTATGTTTAATGTGAGACACCCGTTAATTGTTCCCAAAAAAAGCCACAGAAAACCAATTCTCGGCGTTCTTTCTGTCCATTTATACGCCATCCGCCTCAGTATCCTGCCTGTTATTCACAACTTGCGGTTTCTGCTCTTCATGGTGTGCCTCACCCCACTGCTACTATGACGGAACCCCCCCCCGTACAGCCTCACCAACTTGAGTGTAAATATATGGAAATGTTCATTTTCCTACATTAGCATTTTGATGGAGTAAGAGGCGAGATTGTGATTAAGTAGCCAAGGGTTGCATGTACCAACACGCTGCTCAACTCTCACCCTAACACATCTCTCCCCTTCTGTCAGCCATTTTTCTCTTCACCCCTCTCCATCCCTTCTCCTCTCCGCTCTCCGTCTCCCCGTCCCCCGCGTCTTTCTCTTGGACACGCGTCATATTTATCGCTCGCGCGCGCTCACGCTCACTCACGCTGCCTTCTAGACAAATTTGCATGCATAGTGTGATGAAATCATACATGCATACACCTGTGCCTGCAGAACCTATTCTCCATCATTTGAAAGTTGAACACAAAATCACACACACACACACACACACACACACACACACGTACGCACACGCACTCTCTCGCTCTAACAGAACCTGATAAAAACAGAGGCCCACCCAAGCACGTATTCATAATGAATAATGCATGCCCAGCGCCGTGCTCTCAGACATGGTAGGAACACCCTACGGTGGTGGTGGCTGTAGTCGGTCCCAGACGCGGCAGACCTGATTTCTTCCCCTGAATGTGTGTTAATGAGTAGTCCTCTGACGTGGCTCTGATGAGATGACCCTCTTTATCCTAATAATAACAGGAGGACTTTTAATGGAGCAGCTTGGTTAATTAATTTGTCTTTCCAGGCAGACGGGGGGACTGCGGGACCCAAAGCTCTTGCTCTTTCACATGCTCTCCATCTTTCAGTCTCTCTCTCCTGGCCTTCTCTTTATGTCATAGATCTCTTCTCCCCTCCTCTCTGTTTATATCGTAGGCCTCTTTCCTCTCTCTCCTCCCCCCCTCTGTTTCCTAGATCTCTTCCCCTCTCTGTTGATGTCATAGATCTTTCCTCTCTCTCTCCTCCGCCTCTTTGTTTATCCTGGATCTCTTTTCTCCAATTCTCTTGTCCTTGTATATATACTAAATAAGGTCCTCTATCTCCTCCCCCTTCTCCCTGTTTAAATCCTAGATAAGGTCCTCTATCTCCTCCCTCTTCTCCCTGTTTATATCCTAGATAAGGTGCTCTATCTCCTCCCCCTTTTCCCTGTTTATATCCTAGATAAGGTCCTCTATCTCCTCCCTCTTCTCCCTGTTTATATCCTAGATAAGGTCCTCTATCTCCTCCCCCTTTTCCCTGTTTATATCCTAGATAAGGTCCTCTATCTCCTCCCCCTTTTCCCTGTTTATATCCTAGATAAGGTCCTCTATCTCCTCCCTCTTCTCCATGTTTATCACCCTACCTTTCTCACTTTAACCATCACAATTCCTCTCTGTTTTCACTATTAGCTCACTCCTCCCTCTGCCTTGGATTATTGCTAGTTCTGTTGCCCAAACCCTCCCCCACACTGTCAATTACATTTTCAATTTAAAGTGCTTCAGTGGCCTGGGAAACCATTCTTTTACCTAGTGGAGTTTAGTGGAAAACAACGATAACATTAATGGCAGAAGTAGAAAGTAACCCTTTGAACTATGTTTGTGGATCTTTCCCTTTCAAGGTGGTAAGAGACCTACACTCAGATTCCCTGGATATGTTACAGAAATTATACATCGGTGTTATTAGAAAAACAACTTGACGCAATTCTGTTCAATGCAATAGTTAATAGTAATATCTATGTGTGTGTCTATAGTATATGTCCACATCTGAGCCCAATCACAGTAGCTGGTTTCTGGATGCCATTTCATATTTTTTTATTTTACATTTGCAACAGGAACGTATCATGCAAACAGAGCTAAAATCATCTGAATGTAAATGAGGTCTGAATTGAGAGGCACTGGTTCACTCGCTGTGGATCAGTATCAATAAAATGACCTAAGACATGTTCCCCCTCAAGGCTTTGTGCCTTGGTCTCATGATCACCAAATGGTTTGGTTGTGTCTTAACTCACTATGGCATTGAATGTGGGATTTATGGACCCTGTTCCCGGTCTGAAAATGTGAATGGTTCAATCCATTTCAGTGTTTCTACCAGCTTGTAGTGAGGCCTGCCAAAGACTGTTGTTGTTAAGACGAAATGACATGACTGTACGCAAGAAATTTGAAGGTACCTCACAGATGTGCGTTTTTGGATGCAAACCACTTGTTGTTCAACATACAAAGCCTGGGAACAAGGCGCAGTTCGACTAAGATTGCCTGGAGGGGTTCGAAATGACTTGTGCATAGATAACTCAAAGCGGGTGTAATGCTTGGCTCTACAAGTGTTGTTAGTTAGAAAAAATGTTTTTTTTAGACAGTCATTTTATCTAGAAGATTAGTCAACCGGCAGTTAAATGGGTTCTTTGAGCGATTCATGCTTTATCTTTATCCCTTTGGGGTCCCCATAGGTCAATGCATGCATATCTTAAACATTTGATTCAGGGACTGATGCATACTGGCGAATCAATGTGTCCTTGTTGCCCACAAAAAAGTTTCCAAAGGCTGGAGGCTTCTCAGTTATGTTATTAGCTGTCTACACTGCAAATTGGTCAAAATATGAATGACAATGGAAAATATAGAGAAGCAGAGGTTCCCTTTAAATTATTTGTGCCTCGCTGGCTGGTTGCCCTTTTATCATGGCAACGGGTCACATCTTGCTGCAGTGACCCGGAGGTGTCTCTCTCTTTTGGTACACTATTAGTCCTCTACCTCTCTCTGTCAATTAAATTCACAGACGCTGTATTGGCATAGGAAACCTTTTTTCTACAAGAAATTGTTCTCCCTCTTCATTAGCTCTCTTCCCCTGCATTTCGGTCCGTCTGTCTCTGTCAGTTCAAATCGGTAGTCATTTATGTCATGGAAAGTTAGGTTACTTACAGTATAAAACCATGCATAAAATAACAGTAGTCAGACTAGTGGCAAAATAGCCAATGATAATGTTAACAATATGGAACCATTTTCATTATTAACTGCAACAATGGTAAATAATGAGGACAGTAATGCAATGTAATATAAAAGTAGTAGGATGGTGCTGGTGAAAAGACGTGACAAAAAACAAAACAAATGCTATCATTGACTGTACCTCAGATTGCGGCTCAAGGCCAAATATATACATAATATATACATTTTCCACCCGGTGCTCGTTTGAATGGTTTTTTTCTTTTTCTTTTACTGTAGTGACTGATCATTTTGGAGTTCTCTTGGGTCTTGGTATATGTCACGGTCTAATAGGAAATGCAGCTGTCTCTACCTCTCCCTGGGGGCAGAGTGATCCCCACCCTCTGTCTCAGTGTCTCCCATATTGTCCCCTTGTTTTGAGCCTATTTAGGCTACAACAATTGTTGTGACCACGTAATATGTCATTAAAATGTTCTGTTCACACTGGCAACGACAAACTCTATGCCAGTGGTACGCCTTAAGGTGCTGTACGTACGAACTCACTGTTTCTTAACTAGGGTAGTTTGTCTTCTTTTTAATTGATTGTTGCATGCTACTTTCCCGACGTTACGTGGTTTCCTGACAGACACTCCTCACGGCTACTGAGGTCCAAAGACGATGTCTCACTGGTGCGTATTGGAGGGGAATAAGCAGTGACCCAATCTAGTCCAGCTCCACTTGTAAGTCAGGGCGGAATTTAGTTGTTGGGAAGCAACTCACGTGGGACCCTCAAATTTATACAATCACCAGAAACTGCTTGTTCGAAAGAGACCATCTTATATGTTACCAGGTCAATGATATAGTGACTTTTTATCGCTTTGAGGACAGGAGACCAGAACACTTCTTACAGCGTATATCTGGCATTCATTTGTCGTCAGGACAGTGGTTCTAGTCTGAACATACTCTGTGTTGTTTCCGGGTTAACTAATGAGGTGCCCTGCGTCGGTCCAGCTTGTGATGTTGCTGATGGTAGTACAGTGTTTTCAGTTGCCAGTGTGACATGATTTTAGTTACTTCCCCCCCAAATTAGTTTTTCCAGATTCTGTTTTTCCGGATTCATTGCAGAAATCATAGGGCCCTACCTATCTCAGTGTAAAACCCCTATTTTTCATTCTGGTGTTCCCTGATTATCAGTTGCCCTCTTTTCCTCTGGCTCAGGCTGGCGCTCTCTCCCATCCCCCGCTCTCTCTCCCATCCCCCGCGCTCTCTCCCATCCCCCGCGCTCTCTCCCATCCCCCGCTCTCTCTCCCATCCCCCTCTCTCTCTCCCATCCCCCTCTCTCTCTCCCATCCCCCTCTCTCTCTCCCATCCCC
>JACXGJ010011567.1:0-19584 GCA_016801105.1 Esox niger | reverse complement strand
ATCACTGAGACAATCCACCTGGTAATCAGCCCCACTATGCTGGTGTCGGAGTGCCCAAGGACACTGTCCATCACTGAGACAATCCACCTGTTAATCAGCCCCACTATGCTGGTGTCGGAGTGCCCAAGGACACTGTCCATCACGGAGACAATTGGAGAGAGAGCTTTTGTTGCTGGGCCTCTTTAAAAAATCAAAATAACTTTTTGAATTATAGATTACATGTTAATATAACCAGCGATGACATATACAGTGAGGTTCAATTACACATGAATAAATGTATGTTCATTTTGTTTAGGTTATATACATTGCTTTAATAATGTCCTTCCTTTCATGCACAAGTTGGCCAAGAAGAAAAAGCTGTCCTTGCATCCAGTTCAGGTTTGGTTTGCACAGCTTCACTCATCTTAATAGCAGCCATGGTTGTTCTATTCGGATAATTAAAAGGCTGCTTATATACATATCTGCTAATTGTTTACGAGCTGTCAGACATGTAAGAGGCTGACATTTAGCTGAACATGTAGTCGTCTAGTCAGTATATCCATCTTGGTTTCAAGTTTAATCAGTGACACCGTCGCTTACATTTTTACTTCAACACGACAATATGATACAAAACTCTACAGTATTGCTATGATGAATTCACTGATAGAGTCCCATCCCCTACTAGCCAAATCACTGTGGGCATAGTAAGCTTGTTCATGGAACACGACATCATCCATAGCAACGGGGTTAACCCCACTCTATCTCTTAGTATAAGACTTCTCCCCGTTCTTTGGTAAAAGTTGGTCTTAAAAGTTTTGTGAATAGGTTTTTAAAAGAATCTCTTAGCTAGGTACTTTCTTTTCTGTTTGGGAAATGTTAAGATGTAATGTTTTATGACTACGGCCCTAGAAAGGCATCCATAAAACAGAAGAAATTTCAAAGCAACCTGTCCTCGGCAACTCAAGGATTTCTGACAGGTAACGATCAGGTGACAATGGCAAAACTGGTATCGCTGTTAGAAAGGTTTCTCACCAACCAAAACTCTGTTTGCTCCACCTCTAGTGGTCGCCCCTGAACTGAACAGCTGTCTCCCTTCTTCCAATGTTATTTTTGTAGATTGTGTCTCACTCCACTCGATCTCACTGTCTTAATGACCACCTGTGATTTAATTGACACAATCCAGGCAATCATAAGCAGAAGGGAAGAGGGATGAGCATCCACAATAACCAGGTCTGATTGAAAAAACGAATAGGTGTACACCTTGAGGGGTATGGTGGAGTAAAAAAGAGACCCGTAATTGAAACTCATAAAGAAAATGTCTTCATGCAAAGACAAAAAACAAGGTGACACAAATGTATTTCCAGGAATCTGAAAGAATAACAGCCAAGTCTGTTTCATGTACCAGTGAATGCGCAGGGCTTAGTAAAACTGAAAGGACTGATTGACAGTTGTTTAAGGGTCTGCGTGTTATGTGAATCCGTTGAGCACTCATTGCTTTAAAACAGATCTTAACCGAAAGTTCAAACAGGTCCACTCCTGTAGTAATCATAGGAGGGCTACAGGTGAAGCCCAAAAGGGAAGATGAGCTCCACATTAAATTACCTCGTTGGCACCAGTAAAAGTGATGACATGATCATTAAAACCGATGCAATTTAATCTGTCCTTTGTCAACTGAAAAGTACTGAAGGATACTGGATTTTGAAAAAGATTGCATAGTCGGACAGTTGCATTTCCAATGATTTCGATGCAAATGTGTTTGTAAATGTTGACTGTTGGGGAGGTGTCATTCTCAAGCAGTGTGGGACACTATCTCCAAAACATGAGCACTTAGCATTGGTTAGATTGAGAACGGCTACTTTCGATTGGCAGAACTGTAAATGTTAAGCCCACAGGATAGTGAGTCACACTGTATGCATTTTGTGGGGTGACAAATTGATCTTTCAGCGATTGAGAAAATTGTGTTTATTAATTGTAGTTAATTTTTCAAAGAGCATCAAATAACTACATTAACAATGACCCCTAGTGATATTGATGCCACAAAAGGAACCTGGGTAAATTAATGTGTTTTCCCAGATGATACGGTTTATTTGAGGGATGAGAAGAATAAACATAGTTCGCAAATAAACTGTCTTCACTAAATGTTTTTCTTAACGAATTGACAACCGAACAAAAGAACCTCAGCAATACATACCATTATCCAACCTATCTACTGATCCAGGGTCATTCAACTCTTACCTTGTGGGGTCCAGAGCTTGCTTGTTCTCTGTTCTACCTGATCAACTGCGCCCACCTGGTGTCCCAGGTCTAAATAAGTCCCTGATTAAGGTGTCAGAATGAAAACATGGCACTGAATCTGCTTGAGTTGAATAACCCTGTTCTACCAGCCAGAAGTGCCACAGAAGCAGCCCCGCCATGAGACGAATGCGCTCTGTCACCTAAAGGCGTGGGTCACCCGGAGGCCTCATGGGCCAACTCAATACCGTCGCAAAGCCAATAATACGAGCAGTGTTTAGAAAGTGATTGTCCTAGTGCTGTCACATCACGACACATACTGACGCTCAGACCTAATCATCGGCGCATGAGCCACATATTGCAAATAAGCACCCACTGGACACAAGCGACAAACTCATTCCTCTCTCTTCGCCTATAACTGGAGTGGGTGAAGGCTCTATAACCTGAGAGATCTCTTGATATTATTAGGCAAAAACATTGGATTAGGATGTAACAAAGCCCAGCTTAGATCACCATTAATGGTGTTAGTCGGGCCACGTCGACAGAGCCCGCAGATCACCGACTCGCTCAGCAGTCGTCGAAGCGAGCAACAGAGGTGTCTAATGAAAACGTTTTCAATGAAATCTGATCTATGGGCTCAAATGGCGACACACTAAAGTGCTTCAAATTCCAGAAACAAATCCTGCTGGATTTACAGGGCTTGGACCTCAGGCCTTAGCCGACTAGTTCCCTGAAGATAGCGTTTCACTAATGGGTGTTCCAACACTGACACCTTACCAAAACCCTCATGACAAGTGGAAATCGCTGACACATTCAACCTGATAGTAGGCGAAAAGCACTACTTGTCGAACAGTATTCGGAGGAATAGAAGAATAACATTCCTCTTGCAGAAAACACATGCAGTGTCACATCATTGCGCAAACCCATTCTACTTCCCGGTATGAGTCTTGGATGTAGAATTGGGGTGTGCACCTTGTATAGTCCTCAGGTAGTGATTCGTCCATCTCAGGAGCCACGCCCAAAGGGGCTGTCCCAGGACTCCCGCTTGTCACAGAGCATCACTGCAATGTGATATTTGCCAATGGGCAGAGGCTGATATCTAGGGATCATCTCTGCAAACCACAGAGCTACAGTATTGTTTGGCATGAGAAAATATAGGGGTCAAAGCTGTGAGTTCCTCGGCTCTCCAGGAATAACCACTATCACCTTCTTTGCCTTGACTATATTTAAGTTCATAGCAGCCATAGCCGTATTTGGGGGGGGGGGGGTGCTGCAGCCCCCCTAGAAAAACTCTTTGAGACATTCAGGAGGCCTTTTACTCAGCTTCTGTCTAGCCACTGTACCATAAAGACCTGACTGATGGAGGGCTGCAGAGATGGTTGTACTTCTGTTCAACATTACGTTACAGAAAGCGACAACAAAAAGAAGCTGAGTTTGTGAGAACTCATTAATGTTTGCTTGCCAGTACTAATTAAACAGTAGCAAGCTAACTGGTATGTTGTATTTAACTGTTAATGTGTTGCACTGTTAGCACTATACCTTTTATATGAGTTGCTGGCTTTACTACAATTTGTAAGCTTAGCAAATCATGCTAGCTTTTGTGACATTGTCAAATGTCAAATACTGATAATTGGTGCACAAAAAGCCTTGACTAGATGTAATATGTAATATTTGTTTATTCAAGTCAATATTTGTTACATTATTTAGAAATGTATCATTTAAGAGATATGTAATTTCAGCCTGTGATAATCAATATACATAATGGTTTTAAAGATGTCTCCACAAGACTGTAATGTCACGTGGGATCAAGAAATGGTGGTCCGTCATCTTGTCATTTTGTAGAGCTTGGGAAACCCATTTTCTAGGTTAAAGGGGCAAGATGTATGATATTTACTGTACAACGTGTGTAAAAACAAGGAAAATTACCAGTAGACACCTGCAGTTATTGTTTTAAGATAATGTTTGTTCCCTGGAAGGAATTTCCCTAAAGATGGGAAAAGACAGATAACACAAAGACAAAAGCAGATGAAACATTGTTCAATGACTGGAGGCACTTATAATGCTCCCACCAGTAGAAAGATGACCAACCACATTTAGGTTATCATTCTGTGTCACACGGTTGCTAATCAAATTGCAACAATCTCCCAGCAAAGTTGACAAAGGGCAGTACCAACTGTCTCAGCTTTGCCCAGGGGGGTGGAAGGTATGCCTGGCTAACCTGGTCTCATGGCAGTACGTCTCAGGGCAATACAATGCACTACTAAACTGTACAATGTTACAAATTTGATGAAACAAGGTCCATACTGGGAGGAACAGTCTGATCAACAATAATCAGACTCTACTGGGAGGAACAGAATTGAATCAGCATTGTCCGTCTGTATGATGCGCATCTCTGAAGCTGACAGGTCCGCGGAAGACGGTGGGCACGTGGCGCCCATTGTCCGTTCTGCTTTTGGCATTTATCCGGTAGCCCTTTTTTGTCATTTCGGTCCATGCTCCTTGAAAGGTCATTGCATGGCTCTGATATAAGGAGCACAAAACCTGGACTTCTGAGCAATGGTAAAAGGTAATATGGGTAGTTTTTGACCCAATTTCCAATATCCGGACAGGTTTAAGTATGGATGAAGCCAAAGGAAGCATTCAGCTCACAATATCCACAGCCAACTGTGAAATGCCTTCCATGGCCTCCCCAATCACAGGATCTGAATATCAATGAATCTCCACGGAATGTTCTGAAGTACAGAGTGCGAGTCGATTTTCACGTCCTCCATCCACCAAAAATCTGGAGGCTTTTTTTGTTGAGTAATGTCTAAATATACCACTACATGCAGTTCGAGACTGTTATGACAGCAATAAATGACGGCCCCGCTCCTTATAACTGTCCGTTTATCCTTGTCAGTCAGCTGCAAATTGCGACCACTGTTCCTCTTTGCTGATGCAATTTGTCCCTGTTCACCACATGCTGTAATGATTTTTGAAAGTGTTCCCCTCGACACCAAATAATGTAGCTCTTTTAATGACCCAGGCACCTGCAATTTGGGCACCAATGATTTGGCCTCTTTGGGTCTCTGTTAGTTGCCTCATGTTGCTTTGAAAACTCAAATATAAAAGTCACATTGTCTTTTATTGCTGACCTATGCACTGCTAATTTGTTATTTTGTCATATCCGCTATTACTTTGCATATTCTTTAATATCCTAATTTGCATCATTATTGGTATGGTCTATGCCAACTTCATAGATTTTTGGTTTCTTAGTATAAATAAGTGGAACACCTAAACATATATTGTGCTGTAAATGACTATGTTAATTAACTTAATAAGTTACCATTTATTGAGCCAAAAATAATATCTCTTCAACTGTTCAAGCTACATCATCCAATTTTTGTTTCACATGGTTTGGCTATGCCAGCTTCAAGGTTTTAAACTGTTTTAATTTAGCTCTCCACCACTTCCCAAATCTAACTGTTGAATATCAGTTTGGCGGCGCTTGTTCTCTAGTTCCAAATGCAGAGAGTGGCAATGGTCTTAAGTAACATTAGCTATAAATGTGTATAAACAAATGAAAATTCATGCATTGTCATGCTGATCATCAACTTTTGCATTTAATTTTTGCTGTCGATGTCTACATTGTCTTTGTCCAACAACAGACTGTAGCTATCCACATGATTGATCTCCAGCACAACATCAACTACGAATTGAGGGTGTACAACTTAGGCCTAACATTTCTGTTGTTGTGATGAGATTTTTTAACATCTTGGCCTTTTTTGCTGCAGCATTATATGTTAGGGTAGTCCTTAAAAGTCCAAATGAAGCTAGCTAAATTTTATTTTCTTAAATGTTGACAGCCAATCAATGAATCAAATGTATTTATAAAGCCCTTTTTACGTCAGCAGTTGTCACAAAGTGCTTTTACAAAACACCCAGTAGGACACCCGAAGGAGCAAGCAACAACAGCGTTAAAGCACAGTGGCTAGGAAAAAAATCTGGCCTGAATTTAGGAAGAAACCTAGAGAGGAACAGGGCTCGGAGGGGTGATCAGTTCTCTTCAGGCTGTGCCGGGTGAACATTTGTCCAAAATCTATGAAACATAATCCAGATCTGAAGCATGACCAGATGGACAGGGACTACTTGGGGGGGTCAGTAGAGTATCAGCTGAAATTGTCAGTTATCATCTTCATTTGCAACACAATCAGGAGGACTTTGGACAGGAACAGCAACAGAGAGTTTGGAATCTGATTGATTGATTGCTTCTGTGGACAGGTGTCTATTATACAGGTAACAAGATGAGATTAGAAGCACTCCCTTTAAGAGCGTGCTCGTCATCTCATCTCGTTAAATGACACCTGGGAGCCAGAAATCTTTCTGATTGAGAGGGGCTCAAATACGTATTTCCCTCATTAAAATGCAAATCAATATATAACATTTTTGACATGTGTTTTTCTGGATTATTATGTTGATATGCTGTCTTCAAATAAACCTACCATTAAAATTATAGACTGGTCATTTCATTGTCAGTGGGCAAACATACAAAATCAGCAGGGGATCAAATACTTTTCCCCTCACTGTAGCAGCATAAAACAAGTGCAAGACAGCTCAAAATTCACAAAATCGTGGCATCGTTGCATGGTACCAACCATTAAGTTTCTCCGGTTGTAAGTCCACCAACCAGACTTATCAGTTCCACCTCAATACCAGCTCGAAATCGTCCGAAACATTGCATCAGACTGCAGTTTCACACGGGCTGCGGGAAAAAGAACAAACTGACCAAACATGAATTTGAGGAACCAACACAAACCTGCATTGGCAAGCGGCATAAATGGTCCTAGACAAGCACCCCTGTAAGCTTTATTAATACAGGGCTAGTTAGGGCGCTTGTGCCATTCAGAGGCTGACTCTTAACTCCAATATATGAATAAACTAATCACAATGTAGCAGCATTTGAATACAACACAG
Source organism: Esox niger (assembly GCA_016801105.1). Taxonomy (NCBI): domain Eukaryota; kingdom Metazoa; phylum Chordata; class Actinopteri; order Esociformes; family Esocidae; genus Esox; species Esox niger. Next base: position 12,420 of record JACXGJ010011567.1, on the reverse strand, counting down.
GTAAAATGCACTAAAAGAAATTTATGGAAGTGAGACTGACCGAAGTGAAAGAATTTTGAAACCACTGGCTGCGCCCTCTTTACGTGTCAAATCTTAATTTACACAACTGTCCAGTTGGGGGCAGTAATGCACCATCATGAGCTGGGAAATAAAAAATATATAAATATATAGGTACTCCATTACCGGCTCGCTTGAACCTAATTTTTCATTGCAAACCTTTTATCTTTCTCGAAGTGCCTAACTGTTAGTATCCACTTGATATTGATCCAATGTCATCTCACAGGTTTTTTAAGGAACAGGTGATAACAAAAGGTACATTTTAATATATTTAACGCATAGGTCTATCGTACGCTATATTTACATAGCTTAGGTCATCATTGTTCTTTAGGTGTTTATTTGAGGGAACATCGAAGTAGTGTGACGCAAACGATTCAGATAGTGACGCACGAATCTTAATCAGGAGCCTATGTCTTAGAAATCATGCCACAAGTTGCCTACACATTTCGACTGTTTTCTGCTGTGATTTATGAGGCCAAAACCAGGGCCTGCTTGAGGGAAAACAGCTGTAGTTTGAAACTTGAACCAGTGATCTGCACAGCCTAGCTTTTTTCGAGACCACTACCTACCCTATGTCATAAAAGATTTAAACGTAATCCGGAATTAAGTAATTCAGATGATGCTACCATCCAGAAGACCTTAGAGGAGGGCATTTATCTTAATATAGCCCGCTAGACAACCCAATGTCATTACATTTATCCTGTATATCATTGGTCGAAGGGCACATTCACATGTGACTCCACAATTGTCCCAGCAAATGTTCCACTGATACTGGCAAGTTTGGCTTTGACGCTAAATCACGTCAACGTTAACCAAACATGCAGAATAAATAAAAAAACATGTAATTCGAATAAATTGTATTTAGACCACAAAGTAATCAAATAACAAGACATGTTTAGATTTTACTTCGTCTCCCAGGTGATTACAAGTGCGTTGACATCATGGCGTTTGACAGTGATTCTAGATGATGTGATGGGAGGGGGAAATCGTTTTTAAACATGAAAGGAACCGCTATCTATTCGCCAGCCATTTCCCTGTATCGATCGCTCACGTTTAATGCCTTACAGTGCATGCATTTATCCTGCTCATGTAAAAACCTCAGAGGTGGGGAGCGCAACACCACTGCATAACCCCACGTTCACCTGTCAGTTCCCAGGGGATGGACAAAGGGAGGGTAGTCTGTCTTTAACCATGACAATCCTATTACCCGCACCGGTTTGCCATATAAGCATGTTTCCTCTTACACAGTTAAACGGGAAATCTTTTTTTCCCCCTATTTATAGACGACGGACAAAAATGGTTTCTCTCACAAATTTGATCAAACAAGTGAGTATTCTTCAAATCCGCTACGATGTATTTATTGTAACAGGCCACAATGTGGTTAGGCTACTCGTAGCCAATTAGTGATATTCTACATAACATTTAGACGCTGTCCTTTTCAGGTTAAGTAGAAGTATAGCCTGCACATAGATTTTATTCGCCTACTACAACTCAAGTCGGTGTTGGTAATCAACGTAGTTGTAGCTGCAACGTAGTTGATGGGAGACGTTAACATAAACACACTGTATGTGCCTGACATCAATACAACTACTATGATTCACATGGTGCCTAATAGCTACACATACAAACAATATAGGCACATTTTGCTGGGTTGCAAAGGGAGATATGCTATACATTTCATTTCATCCTGTTATGGTTAAACCTAGGAGATAGGCCCAAATAGCCAAGTAAAAATTACCGCGGCTTTAGGCCTATTCAAAGTAAAAGAACACACATTGTGTAGTCTAATTTGGGTGGAAAATCGTATATTTGTTATATGTAATCATTGGTTATGTAAACATAGGCTGGACAATATGTCATTCTGAACGCTCAAGAAAAAAAAAACGATTTAATTATAGGCTATATGGATTCATAATCTATTACCCAGCCCAGGAAGAAAACGATTACGCACAGTAACCTATTTACCTTCCCGCCCTCCCTCCCTAGCACGCTCGCTCGCTCGCTGTCTCTTTCTCTCGCTCTTCTTTCCCTCCCTCCCTTTGTTTTCGCTGTGGAGCGAAGCGTGCTGGAGGTTTATGGTAATTGCGGTTCCCCGACTGGCCTTCTGGGTAGAGTCTGCGACTGGAAGCAAAGCGCACGCACTCATTCCCCGCTGCAAGTCCGGAGGCGGCAGTTGTGAATAGTGTGATCTGTGCAATACGGAAGAAAACGGAACTCTACAACTAGGACGAAAGAAAAAGTATTGGGAACAGTTCGCCAAACATCATACCGTCGAAGAGAAGACAATGGGAACTGTGAGCATCCTTTATTTCTTTGAGAACGGAGTATAAATTGGCATAAAGTCTTTCCATGTTTTTGAGGTGGCGTGTGCGCTGACTAGCCCAACATGGCGCTGCAAGACATAACCAGACTGAATTAGTTTATTGGGACCTATGAACGTTGTTGTCACTTGTGTTCCTTGAAACCTTCACGGGTCACGAAGACGATTTAAGTATTTTTACTAATGGATAGGCGTATATTTACCGGGGGCTGAAACGTAGACTATCACCGCGATTCCGTGGAAGTGTTCGTTCGTTCATTTTGTAGCCTAGCTATTTGTCTTTCCCGGATTGTTACCAACTGGATATGTATCACGACGTATTATGTTTTTGTAGTCTACTCATCCGAATGTATTACGGGCAAGATAGTTAACTCCGTTTCATGTAAAGCAGGCTCAAGCTAAGCGATATTTTCTCCGACCTACAAACTCTCGTTGTGGGTCGTTTTGACGGACTCGTGTAGTCTAGGCTACATAACACCGCGGAAAAGTTCCAACGGGTCATTTTACGTGTCGGCTGAACTTAAGGACAGTCGGATTTTGTGAATTACTGTGGAAATTCTATCAGGTAAGTTCACGTTTTAATGGACGTCTGTGGCATTGTTTTCCGTATCATGATAGGTATGTTGTTTGCTTTTCTGTCCGGCTGGTCGAAGACTCGATGTTATTGGCGTCGCTCTGGTGATATGGAGAGCCATCTGATAAGGGTTTTATGAAGAACTGCTATCTTGTTGCTTGCGAATATTTTACTGGACTGAAATAAGCAATTCAATCCGTAGAGTTAATGTTTCATATGATTTGTAGGAAGCTATAGGTTAGACCGTTTCTATGAGCACGCTATTGATGATGTGATATATTTCAGATTTTTACGGAAATATGTATTCACTATGTTGATTATGCCTAATGTTTTAAATGGTTAGTCGAGATGAGAGGGGCATTCAACGTTGTCATGGGACTTTCCAGCGAACCTTTTTTTCCGCTATAGGCAGCAAATTCACAAAGGAAAATGTGTAGCGCTAAATGTGAGCGCGATTTCAATGTAGGCTATTCTACATATTATATTGTCAATGAATGACTTGTCATTAACAACCCCATAATTATTGTGTCCGTGAGAAGTGACCTATATTCGTTTCTCTATAATAAAAATATGTAGGCTACTAAACAAGCGCATCAGCCTATTCATTTAGTGCCTCGCCCATTTTTGACACCATCCCGTCCGTACCTTGTGGAACGACTTTGCAGATAAACGCATGTGGAGGTCATCTGCGTAATTTCACTGCGCATTTTAACGAGTGGTCGGTGTGTTGGGCTTTGTGATTTTTTTTCATTCGTGGGAACAGAATGCTGCAATAAATAGTTCTAACCGTGCGTTTAGGCGTCCTGAAAGAAAATGTGATGCTTCGCGTGTCGGCTTTTATACGCTACACGTTGTATCACGCAATGTCTGTTTTCTTGCGCAACATACTGCCCTACTCTGACCACTTAATGTGTCCTGAACTCAAACGACTCCAAACTTAAGTCCTCCCCTCGCTCCGGGGACGGGAAATGACTCGGGTCACAGGCTGCGCACGGGGTCGATGCCTCGCCCGGCCAGTTCGTCAGCTACGGAATTTGACTCGTAGGCCTACCACATAGGCTACGACACACAAACCATTGCTGCGGCAACAACAACAGTACAGTGTTTTTGGACTCTTAAAAACGCCCAGTTGGTGTTTTTGAACTTCTGTTCGAAGAACAAAGCTAACACAGTTGAGAAACAACTTAGGCTACATTAGAAAGTATCTTTGCCTATCACTTTTTTACTTTCCATACTGAAAATTGAAATGAGCTTTGGACTGGATCTGACACAAAGACTGTGTGGTTCACTCAGGACTGTTGTCCCAAAGTTTATTTATAACCCTTGTTCTCCATGGAATTAATCAGGAACCAACTTTTAACTGACTGATTTTGTAACTACATGATGTTTTTGGTTCATTTGAGAGTTATTTACATGTAGTGTTTACAGCCGTATATAGGCTACATCGAAAGTTTCTTGGTCTGTTTGATAAGGCAGTTCAATGTAATGACAACTGTCCCAGACAAACAGTTATGAATAGATTTTTCATGAAGCGATAGATTGAACAACGCACAGTTAAGACCGTAGCGTACTGGTAGACCACAGAGTAGCCTATATTTATAGTTATAGAAGGCTTAGGAAATGTAGGGAGACAAACTGATAAAACGGCTAGCATAATCATTGGGATTACCAACGTCATAAACATTTTGGTTTTATTATAGAAGAAAATACTCCTTATTCTCCATTGACTTGATATAGGTTTGTATGCCCTCTATTCGTTCAGCCCAGGTTATCCACCAGGCTTGTTTATTTATAGCGCAGACTGGTCTGTCAGCTGGAGCCTTTGTGCTATGGAAAGTAGTCAGATCCAGAAAGAGGACGGTTTGGGTGCCATTTTCACTTCATTCACCTTCACCGTCACATGTGATATGGATATGGTGAAGCATAGGCCGACCGTGGAGAACATTCTTTTGACCAATGGGAAGAGTACTAGACGATGGTTCAACACAGTGAAAATCAAGCTTTCTGTCTCACTTAACATTAGCTGCTTGTTATGTGAATGTGGCCTCCTAGCTTAAGAAACATCCACTGACATATGTCTGATTTATTAAGGATGTAAGCCTGTCCTGTTTGACCGGCACTGCAAATGTTTGGGAATTTAACCCACGGCACTGCAGCCGGATTGTGGAGATCGGATTCCTCAGTCGACTCCTGTCGGAGACGCCGCGGTTTCATTGAAGGTTCTCCTCGCCACGGCGATCCTCCCATGGGACGGCGGTCCTGAAACAGGAGAACGCTTCTCTGCTTTATAGCACGTTTGTGCCGCAGCTGGAGCTCTGTGTGCACAGTCCGCTGGCTTCCTCGTAGGGACGGCTCCTGACGCCCACACATTGTTTTCCTTTCCCAGCGTTGTCGTCAGCAGTGTGAATCCACCTAACTAGACAGGATAACAGCCCCATTGTTGCTTTCACATTGCCGGGCACGTCTCAAACGAAACCCTCGAAACTTCGAACAAGACAGCCATGTTTTAAGTCCGGGGATATCACCCACTGGTTTTCGAATGTACCGCCTGAACTACGTGCCTAAGATTAATGCTGTGTGTTTTTGAAGAAGGCATGTTAAACATGGCTCATATTTAAGTTTGGTCACTACTTTCCTTGGTTTATATCAAAATTGGACAAGGCGTTAAAGTCTAGCCTAAGCTACGTGCTCACGCAAGGTTATTCATTGATTCGTTAGTTAGGTGAAAACTCATTGTAAATCCACCCTGCTGTCATGCGTGTTGCTTCGCGCTCGCAATGTACCGGCTTTGTTTTCTTAAGCCTGCCACTGCCAAAACTTGTCAGTGTAGGCTGATCTCCTGATGCAATGAAAAGCAATCACATATGGAAATTGAACTTAAGCCCTTTGAACTAGTTCTGCGTTGGCCTGGCCGTTGTTTCAGATTGTGGACAAATTGGTTTTTACTGGTTACATTCAACCGGCTCCAGAAGGGAGAGAACACAATGGTTTGGTTTCACATAGGATTGCCTAATGGCCAAATTACAAAATAACACGTCCATTCAATGATAATAAGCGGACTTGTCTTCTGTTTGTGCTCGTCAACGCTTTATAATGGCGTCCGAAATTAATGCGCATCCATGATTGTGTTTAGAGCCACGTTCAATTGAGGAACGTTCCCTAACATTGCAGATTGAAAATCCATTATTAGTGCCGACATTACATGTTCTTCAGAGGCATGTTTGTGAATTGAAACGGAACGTTCCAAAACGTTGCATCTTGCAGAATGTCCCCTGAAGGCTGGTCATGCCTTTCTCCTTAAATTCGTCAGTCAGAATACAACTTGAAGATTTCTTATTCAGTACCCACTTTGTAATAATTACATTATATGCAGGCATTATATTGGGGCTTTTAAAAGCCTAGACACATGTAGACATATTGTCCTCATGTAAATGCTGTAGCTTATGTCCAGTCAATCACAATATTCATCTTGAAATAATAAGGCAGAAAGAGGAACACATTTCATCAGGTGACATCTTATTGACGAATTGTGTGTTAGATTTGCAGTGCGTAGGACAATTCCCTTCACCGCAAACTTCCCTGAAAAGAGCATTGCTTTTAAAATGCATAAATATCCATGGTTGAAGGAGCCCCTAGGCTGGCTGGCAGGCTGCGAGGCAAGCCGCACGGAACTAAACTAGTATGGACTGCTTTGTCTGGGGCGCTGCTAGGGCATTCAAGCGTCACGAGAGTCGAGACAAACTAGAGATGGGAGGGGGGCGGCCTGAAATTTAAAAGATTAATGGGACCGAGGCCGAAACAACAAAATCAGTCAGCCGGCACGTCAAACATTTGTAACTCGAAGAAAACTGACAACCGTTAATTTCTGGCCGTTTGTGTCACGCCAAACAGGGCCTTGTCATTTTCCCGATTTTCCTGAAGGCCTTCACCTCGTGGAAGCATTATCTAGCTCTTATATCACGTCTCATTTCCTCAACAGCCTATGGAAATCCGTGCTGTGTATGAAGATGACAATAATTAAAGAAACCTGTTTTCTCTCTACAAGCAGGATTTAAGCAGTGAGGCGCTTTCCTTGCCTATTGAACGGCACATGCTTTAGGATAGAGAACCGAGTTTGTTCATCCTGCGCTAAGGGAGGGGGTGCGAAATGGGTTAATCTCATTTCTCCCCCTCTGCCCCCTCTTCTCCTTCCTGTCGGCTGACTGAAAGCTAGGGTCACCGAGGGTGTGTGCGGAGGATGAATGTGGAGAACGTGACTGAACGTTTGTTCCCCCTCGGCGCTATAGGCTTCTCCTTGAGCGGAGCTGAAGGGGATTTAATCGTGACAGAGAATGTGAGTTCCATAGGGGATTTGTAAGGGCTTCGGCTACAGGAAGGAGCCGTGTGGAATTTTCAAGTGTGGCCCTACATGCTGTATGTGATCTAGGGTACAGTTTAACAATTGGATGTCTGTGCATATGTTAATAGGCTTGTTACTACACTTTATAATGTCAATGTAGTTTGTCCGGTAGTCATTGTCATGTCTAGATTGCGCACCTACTTGCAGTCTCTCCACTTCTGCTTGTGACCCAAAGAGGTCCAGCGTGCCATTCTAGTGACTTTGATTACATTACAACACCAAACAATCCCCAGGTCGGGATTTGCATCTGAACCATTGGAACTCCCTTCGACACTTTGTTTTTGCCCCATTTTTTTGTTCAGGTTGCTTGGCAATGGCATAGCTACAATGTTGCTATGCAAATGACGAAAGCAGCCAGCAGGCTGGAGGGTAGGAGGGAGGGAGGGATGGCGGAGTGAGGTGGGGACGATTTGATGGATGAAAATGGGCCCTCCCTCCCCCTCTCCCCCCCTCCTATGGCAGTGACTGGAGCCATGTCTGTAGATAAGGGCAGGCCTGCATTATTGAAATCACACGTTTGTAAAGCCATCAATAACGTGTGTGTGTGTGTGTGTGTGTGTGTGTGGCAGCGCGCGCATTTGCCTGCCAACGACCCCCTCTCCTATAATGTCACGGCCAAGCCGTGTGGCTGGGAAGCCAAGACGAGGTGATTGCATCTTCGTCAAAGCGCAGCATGCCGAGAAATGTTTCCCGGGGACAGACGACTGTCATTGGGGCTGTTGGATTCAAAGTTCTGTTCTGCCAGGAAGAGGAGGGCAGATGAGGAGAAGGGAGGGCCTTTCTTATCTTGTCTTTGACTCCGTGATAAACACACAGGAACGTTTGGTCGGATCCCACAGGGGGATGTCAGACTTGGCTCGTGTGTGTGTGTGTGTGTGTGAGACACAAGGCTATGGGTGGATGTGTGAAAGCAGGTCGATGTGTGGTCATTTACTGTCTGACAAGCCTTGTTAGTAACCTAAGTAAAGTAACCTCATTGACGGACAGAGGTGCAACGTTGATTGATATGATCGAGCTGCTCGCAGGTAGTTTGTTAATGCATGTGAGTTTTGTCGTGATGAAATGGCCCTACCGTTATCCAGACACTGCATTTACCAAGGTTCAATTAGTCCAACAACTAACATTCCCTGTCTTTCTCCTGACAGGACGGCACCAGTGTGGGATGTTGAGAGGCAGACTATCCATGTGGAACTAGCCGTCCAGGAACCACCACATCACACAAAGCATGGTAAGCCTAACGTCCCCATTGGCCGGTGAGAAATTTGCGAAAGGCCTTTGTTTTTCATGGGGGAGGTCGGACTACTGTGTCGTCGCTAGGCTGCAATTCCGCTGGGTTGGCCTGGTGTAATCTCTAAATGGGCCTTGCCGTTGATCCAATATGAGATGGATCAAACCGCCGCCTCCTCTGTAGCATACCGTAGGCCGGCAGGCAGGCAGGCAGGAAACTCAATTAATCCACTTCCTGGCAGGAGTCACGGGCTCGCTCTGTGGCAAACAAGGCCGGAACCAAATAGTAATTGGTTTTCTTAGATTGAGGCCGCCTTGGTTGAAATGGGCTCGTTCAAGAGGATTTCATTGGTCAAGCACAGACAAAGTGTTTGAATTAAAAAACACAGCTTGAACCCACGCGTTATTTGGCATGTCGCTGTACAGTGGAGGGCTGGTCTACATCAGACGGCCTGGTTGATCCGTGATGTCCTTTGTTGTTGTAGGTTCTGAATGATATCTAGTATTCCCGTTCATCTGAAAGGCTTCTCTTCCCGTTTTGAAATCAGCTGCAGCTGACAATCCCTCCCATCATAGACTAGTCAGATGTAGCATGGCCGTGTCACAAATTCCCTATGCAGTGCTCTTGTCTGGTATATTGTGCTCTTTGGGATGTGAATCAGGACTGTGTCTTTATTTCACCTGTTAAGTTGACTTTGAAAACATTCTTATTCACAGCAATGACCTGGGGACTGTTGGCAGTGGTAAGAGACAGGCTGAATAACCCAATTTAAGGCTTGTGATGATTAGGCAACTGTGTTTGCATGAGGGCCATGTTGGAAATTTGGCCATGACACTGGGGTTAACACCTCTTTCATGATCATGGGATGCTTAGTGGCCACTGAGATTGAGGACTCCCATTTATTGTCTGATGCGAAAGATGGAACCATACGCTGGGTAGTGTCCCCTTCAGTGCCCTAGGGTGTGATATTAAGATGCAAGGGAAGAGTGCGCCCTATTGAGCCTCCAACACCACTTCCAGCAGCATCTGGTCTCTTATCCAGGGACCAAACAAGACTGACCCTTTTTAGCTTCTGACGCAGACCAGCTGTGGGTTGGCAGGTGGTGTGATGCAGGAATGCTGGTATTTGGATGTGTCCTCTTTCTGTGGAGTGGGTCCAGGGGCATGGGCTCAACTTCTGCCATTACCATATGGAGAGGTGTCACTTTAAAATGAAGCACTCAGTAAAATGACCCTTGCCCCCTACCAATGCTTTGTTTCAGATGCGTGTGTGCCCTGCTAATTTGTTCTGTAGAAAAGAGATGTCATTGATTGAAACCGCCTAGTATCAGAACCCTTTCAATACAACAAACCGTAATGCCAAATATAACTTTTGAAGATATTTTAGGTCTGTAATTTTTTGGTCGGCGGAGCATCAATATGAATGTGTCAGTCTTAAACCGACCTATGAGACATAGCCAATCACAGTTCCAGTACGGCTGTATGCAAATAAGCCATTTGCCATGCGAGCCGTTTCAGTCACTGAACTGTGTTGACAGGCGCTAGCAACAGCGCTTGTTAAAACCGCAAAATTCCCATGTGAGTCATACTTTTGGGAATATACTAGCCCGGATCAAATAACTACAATTTGAACAGGTAGGATTTCTCTCTGCCTCAGTAGCGCGCAGCAACCTACAATAAACAAGAACGTAAACTAGCCAGAGCGATTAGCTACAGTTTGCAAGAGACGTGGATAGACCCTCTTATCTGTTAATTTTCGCAGTCTTAAGTCGCTAGTTACAAACCTAGTAGCAGTGTGCACAACAAAAGGAACTTCCTGACCAGCGCCCATTTAATCAATACCAATTAATTTGATCAGAGGTATGCTGTACATGACATTAAATAAGTTATAATATATGTATACAGATAGCAAAGTAGTAAACTTTCTAGGTAGCTTGTTGAAACCAGTTGAGACAGAAATGGTACATAATCCCTAATATCTGGATGAAGCGAACAAGTCTTTCATCTACTCCCTGACACTTTATTTATATGACATCCAAGCAAACTATACCAATCATTTCTTGAACTGCATCAATCTGTTCTGCCAAGAATGCCTTACTCTGTCATGGAATGTTCCATCAAATAGCCAATTTTTAAAACCTCATACAAAGTTGGTGTAAATATTGCTATATCCGATGTATTTTAGATATTATGCTGTTCCAATTAGAGGCAGTGATGTATTTTAAAGACAGGCTTGATTATATGGTGCAAATAAGCAGAGGGTAGCCTACCTTGTTTAATTCTCTGTACGGTAATTAAAATGCATTTTCGTGTTTTATTTTTTAAGGTGGTGACCCGCTGTGTTACAGGCTGACTACAAAATCATGAATGTCGGGCTCTTATGTAAAAACGTTAAATTGAATGCAAGCTTGAACACCACAAACGCTACTGTTGACTGCATCATTTAAAAGCTATAGTAGTTGTACATGAAATGCTATAGGATTTGCTCCACTGGTTTTGTTTATAGGGCACTCTTATAGGCACGCATTATGCTCTAATAGCCACAATAGCCTATTGACTACTGTCTGAAACTGTAATTTAAAGTGGGTTCAGCCTCAGTGTTCACTGTAATTGCATGCCGGAAGTTGCACAGAAACTTTAAAGTTTCCGATCAGGAGACCAGTCGTCTGCTCAGTAACCCAAAGAATTAGAGGGAACATTGCCCCAACCCCTGCTTAATTAATTAATATGCAATAACAAGGGACATTCTTCAACATATACCCAGGTCTCTGGCTGTTGTTCATCATACCATTGAAATGTTTGTGCTTCTTTATAACATTTATAACTGAGCTGTTTTTTGAGTGAGAAAAGTACTTAGGTTTCCAAAAGGGATTTCATTTGTTTAAATGTTCTTGAAGTGCAATAGCACAATTGCTTGTCTGATACCACACTGAGACGCCATATATGTGAATGAGAATGGCATCTCAATAGTGCTAATTCTCTTCCTTGACTTGACCGTGTGTTATCTGGCCGCAGGTGGATGCGAGCGCTGCCTGCAGAATGAACCCGCTAGCTGCCCTGGGCATCGACCGCAGCAGCCTAATGAGGGACAACCTCCGCGTACATGGAGGGATGGTCTACCCGGGCATCCGCACCCTGTCCGCATCCGAAAAAGCCCGGGAGGGCATGTCGTCCTTGCCTCTGGGCTATGACCTTCTCTACAAACCGGACGGTTTGACGTTGGAGGGCAGGAAGCCCGGTAACAGTTACGTGGGACTGCAGAGGCCTGGCGGCGGAGGGGATGGCCTGGGGATGGACCGCCGCACCGGGCCTGGAGATAAGCCCTCCGAGCTGGGCAGTAACGGAGGCAATGGCTTCCTGCGGTTGCCCTGGGCGGTGAACCCGTATGCCGACCCTGGACTATATCCCTTTCTGGACTCCTCCAAATATGCCGCCCTCAACATGTACAAGGCCTCGTTCTTGTCCCAGCCTTCGCCCTACTTGCCCCAGCATCTAGCCTACCAATCCCTGTGTGGTGGGGCTGGGGGTAGTACCACCGGGGCCGAGCGCCTCTTCTACATGCCCCCATACCCACCGGCCCCAATCTCCTCCCCACTGGCCCCTCCTATGAGGATCCCCTCTGCCACAGTGGCACCCAGCACCCTCTCCCCTATGCAGGGACTGGGGCCCCGGATCCACCACGAGGCTTCCGCCTACGGGTCGCAGCTTCACCAGCAGCACCAGGCCCACCAGCAGTCCCAACCCCAACCGCATCACCAGTCACACATCAGTGACCGGCAGTCCCAGTCGCAACCCCTGTCCCAACCACACCTCCAGTCCCACGACCGGCAACCCCAGTCCCA
>JACXGJ010011566.1:0-19585 GCA_016801105.1 Esox niger | reverse complement strand
TCTCTCTCTCTCTGTCTCTCTCTCTCTGTCTCTCTCTCTCTGTCTCTCTCTCTCTGTCTGTCTGTCTAGATGTTTCCTGTCTCTCTAGATGTTTCCTGTCTCTCTAGATGTTTCCTGTCTCTCTAGATGTTTCCTGTCTCTCTAGATGTTTCCTGTCTCTCTAGATGTTTCCTGTCTCTCTAGATGTTTCCTGTCTCTCTAGATGTTTCCTGTCTCTGGAGGAAGTTCCCTGACACCAACTACTGGATGGTATTAACTGGTTGAGGCAAAATACCTAAAACACACACCAATCTCTTTTTCCTGGTGTCTCTTCTGTCAGAGTCCAACCCGAGGGCTGATGTGTATGTGGAGGGGAAGGACCAGATAGGAGGCTGGTTCCAGTCATCTCTGCTCACCAGTGTCGCTGTGCAGAAGAAGGCTCCCTACAAGTCAGTCAGACTTTCATATCTGCATGCAAGATAATCTGTGTTTTAGAACTGCAACGGTCTGAACACATTTGTCCCTCAGGGCTCTGGTGATACACGACTTTGTGGTCAGTGAGAAAGGAGATAAGATGTCAAAGTCCTTAGGCAACATTGTAGACCCAGAAACAGTCATCAATGGAGGGGAGGTAAGAGGCAGTGGGTGAGACACACATACTGCAGTGACCCATGACCCATGCCCCTGGTGGAGTTTGTCCCAAGGTAACTGTTAGTCCAGAGGTGCTGTCCCGCAGGTCCTTACCCCTGTCTCTCCCCCTGTCTCTCCACCAGGACCCCAGTGTATCTCCTGCCTATGGGGCCGACGTGTTGCGTTGGTGGGTGGCAAAGTCCAACGTCTTCTCCGAGGTCCAGATTGGCCCGGCCGCGCTCACCTCCGCCAGAGACAACATCAACAAGGTGAGTCTGGTTGCGTCTGCGGAGTCTCGTCCGTCGGTGTAGACGCTGCTGTGGTGACTCCTCCACCTGGCTGTGTTTCCAGTTGAGGACCACCCTGAAGTTCATACTGGGGAACCTGCGGGGCTTTGACCCTCGGAGTCAGGCAGTGGACCCTAAGGAGATGCACTACATCGACCAGTACCTGCTACACCTGCTCCGGAACTACAGCATGAAGATGACGGACGCCTACAATGACTTCGATGCAGGCCGGGCCACGCGTCTTCTCCAGGGCTTCATCACCAGAGATCTCTCCAGCTTCTACTTCAGCATCATCAAGGACAGGTTTGCAGTCTTACCGGATGGAGTCACCACTGGTTGTTATCATGTCGTTATTACCACTTCTCTGCGTCGACACCCATAATGCACAGGTGTTACGGGTGTTTGTAATAGTCCCTCCCTGTACTGACCCAGGCTGTACTGTGACCTGGAGAACTCGTTGGGTCGGCGCTCTTGTCAGACGGTTCTCGCGGAGGTTCTGGACGGAGTGACGCGCTCAATAGCTCCTATCCTGCCTCATCTGGCCGAGGAGGTCTACTCACACGCCCCGGGACATGAAGGTGCAGCCCGGTCAGTCTATCCGTTTGTGTGTTGCATATCTGAGCGACTCTGAAAGTCCTCCTCCGTTCTTCTCCAGGGGGGGAGACCCTGTTCAGGAGTGGCTGGATTAAAAGCAGTCCGGTGTGGCGAAGGCCAGGACTGGAGGAAGCTGTGGAGGGGGCGTGTGCTATAAGGGATTCCTTCCTGTCCTCTATACATGGACACAGCGCAGCTGAGTATGAGCTGATCATTGAGATTGAGCCCGGCCTCCTCTTTGAACTCATGGAGGTAAGATGTGAGGGCGGGTCACAGAGGATTCCTCATAACCACTGTAGCACACCCATAGCTGAGGGCTAGTTGTATGGATGTGACAGATCCCCGTCTCCTGTCTCAGTCCCTGCAGGAGGAGCCTACTTCCTCTTACTCCCAGCTAACGGAGCTGATGATGGCATCGCGGACCACACTGACCAATGCTCTGCCCCGAGACATGACCCCGGACGCCCTCATCAGCCAGGGAAACTTCCTCATCAACCTGGAGGGTGAGTCCCAGCCAAGCCGCTAGCGCTTAGCTAAAGCTAGTACCCTCACCAGTACTGGCTACTACATTAGCTACAATACTAAACACTTTATAGAGGTTTTCCCCTTAACCTTGGTCGTATTAACTAGACACTGTACAAGGACTTGTGGAATAATTGCTTTTTGTTGTGAATTTAGTTTTATTCTCCGCTGTGTGATTTACAGCTGTGCTCATCAATGCATATGACCTTGTTAGTCTCCCTTATTACAGCCCCTGGTAACTTTCCGTCTCTCTGTCCAATCAGGCGGGGTTATCCGTGAGGACAGTGCGTACCAGGTAGCAGCAGTGCCCACCTCAATGGCCCGGTGCCCAAGGTGTCGCCGGTACACTTCAGATTCCCCGGACTGTCCCTGCCCCCGCTGCCAGGCTGTCCTCACCCAGGCACAGTGATACCCACGCCCCGTAACCTCGACAACCTGCAAATAATCCTTTAACCCAGTCTGTCTGCTTGACCATGGGAAGGCGGGTGTCAATGTGTCGACATGGCTAACGTCCACCTGAGACCGGCGTGTTGTTGCTGCTGCATGTGTTGAGGGAGAACAGGGGAAGGGTTCCTAAAACCAAGCACTTGTTTTGGTCTACTTTATTTGATAAAGATGAGAGATTTGTGTTGAAGAGCTATCCCTTTCAGGTTGACAGGGCACTTCTCCCAGAGGGCTAACATCCTTGAGGACTTAAGAGATCTTTTCTGGAACGGGAAACATATTGAGACTCCGTAACGGCTCCAATAATACAGGATACCTACTTGTGAGAAACCAGTTCCCCCCCACGGGGTCAGGATGCCAAGTGCTCAGGCGGACACAAGGTCAAATTGGTGTTGTGTGTGTGTGTGGCTGTGTATTAAGAGGTTAGAGGATGCTTTGGTTTTTTGTATTCATTAATGTTGAAATGGAAGCCATAGTGTAACTCATGTCACTGTGTGACAAATGAAGAAGAATGGGAAATAAGTATGATTTCATTTACATGATTTATGGTTGGAGATTTCCATGTTTACTTGCAAACCTCTGTATAATAACTCGTCCCTGTAAACTATTGAGTCTGTAAAATAAAGAATGATCACAAAAAAGATTACTTAATTACTATAATTTATCACCCTTTGAACTTACAGAAAGTGCCACTCAAAATGTAACTAGACATTAAAACATGACAGAATGTGTAACCTGGGATGTATTCAGTTGCATATTTATTTCCGTATGGTTAATTAGACAGATGAGAACATTTTGCTGAAAGTAGGCCGGACTCACACCCATGCTACAGCTGTACATACATACATTCTACTTTCAATTGGATGTGTTACATAATCACTAATGTGAGACAGGCTAGGTGTATGGGAACACTTCCTGAATATTGATATGGCACATAGAGCCCCTCTGAATGGATTGTATGGTTCAGGGAGGACAGTGCAGTATGCACAGTGGCGGATAGGTTAAGCTGACAGACAGGAACAGAAGTCGAATGTGACACGAATATTACATAACCAACACAATAGCCAATCAATACCCTCATTTCCCCTCAGAAATGCATACTCAACCATGAATCCATGTTTCTCCTTTAAGTAAACCTAAGATGAGCGAGCATTGGATAACAAAATAGATTAATAAAAAGCCATTTCTCTTTTCCTCCCTACCATTAATTAGATTGAACACTTTTAAACTCAACACATGAGCCTCCTAATAACATGGCACCTTCCTGGACTGTACATGTTAGGAAATATATAGGGTCATATTTCAACACTAGAACTCAGTCAATCCTGTCCTAGATGCTAGCAAGAAGAGCGGGACCAGAATTACACAGAAGCCATCAAGTCCCCATTCTCTTGCTTCTACTCTCCCACCACCTGTACCCTCCCTCAGTACCTTCCCTCAGAGCCCGCCCTCAGCGCCCTCCCTCAGTGCCCCCCAACTCAGTCATCTCATCCCTGATCCCTCTCCTCTCAGTCCTCTCCCTGCAGGACTTCCACAGCCTCCAGTAGATGAAGTGCCAGGCTGTACTGGCCGTGGTTTTCTGGTAGAATCTCAATGAGGCGGCTTACCAGCCTGCTGGTCCAACTCAGGGGCACAGACTGGCATGCCAGTTCACTGGGGTCCTGGAGACACGCACACGCATGAATATCAACTCAATGATTACAGATCCACAATATGGGGTAGACAAAGAAAACTAGTTAAATGGTTCCCTAACCACTGAAAACAGTCTTTGGGCCAAGAGAAACTGTGGTTCTGTTTGTGTTAAAGTGGCCCTTCAAACATAAGCATCACGTAAGTCCATTAGCTTCAGACAGACGATTTTGCGGCGACATATTGTCTATCAAGTTACACCAGCCATGACAAAACACTGGTCAATACACGTTACTGGGTAGTTATATATTCCAGTTGTTTCTTCTTTGATTAAAAGTGCTATGTAACAAACAGCGTTAATAATAGGATAACGTTCTAAGTGCACTGGTATACTATGACATGGCACACAGAGGTCCGTCTCACCATAGCCTTGAGCCAGGTACAGAGTGTTGGTGGGAGGCGGGCCAACAGCTCCATGGCCGGCTGGGTCTGGGTCTGACTGTGGAGCAGGGAGTAGCACAGCCTCTGGCCCGTCAGAACCAACAGCTGGGAGCCCAACACATCCTTATCCTCCACCTCCAACATCACCTGACAGACGCAAGACGCACACCCAAAAACACACGCTTCACTTAGGAAATGATTTGATTCGTTTGCATGCAGGGCCGGTTAGAGGCATAAGCGGCTAGGGGCCCCCAACCGCTAGGATATAGGGGGCCCCAAATCAGATTTTACATAGGTCCCCCAACAGGCTAGAGCCGGCACTGTTTTTACATATCAACTTCCGTAATGTTTTTGTCTGTCTCACGCATTTCTCTGTGTGAAGCGTGCCTTTCTCTTCTCATGTTAGTTTAGAACCATTAACCCAGCCATGTGCACTATGGTACCAGCCGGTGTTTGATGACCCACCTGTTCAGCCCGGGAGTCCAGGCCATGGTTGTACAGCTCACAGACCAGGTGCCTGAGCAGGATGTCAGGGTTGACCTGCAGCAACAGCCCCAGGTCTAGACAAAGAGAGGGCCACGCCTTGTCCCCTGACCCACAACCCATCTGGGCGGAGGCAGGATCTCCGCCCTCCCCAGCCTCCGCCTGGGTCTTCACCCAGGCGTTCAACACCCTGAGGAGGAACTCCTGCCGGAGGGAGATCAGGCCAGGGTCCATGTCTCCACTGGGCATCAACTGGATGGACGCCAGGTCTCTGAAGAAGGCATTCTTACCCTGGAAGAGGAAAAAGCTTGCTGTGAAGATACTGCACGAGATGTCCCTTGGTGTCGGTTGACCCGGCCTGCGTTTCGCCTCACCTTGCTGTCGAAAAGGCTGAGCGGTTTGACTCGGAGGCCGAAGGTCATGGCGACGTGTAGCAGGGAGGCCAGGAGGCAGTGGTGTTGTACCAGGGGGTAATGAACACCTTTCTGCTCCAGCGCCAGTTCTGCTATTGAGGCAGGACCCTCCGACCCCCCCCACACTTCCTCCACACACAGCTCCGGAGGGGTCACCTCTTCCACCCCAGAGTCCGCCTGAAGGGGGGAGGGGCACATTATTACCAAGGAGCGGCGCTCTCAGATTCCCCGGCGCGCCTCCCATCTGTGCATCGATAAGCTGCTACGTGAAAGTTTCCATTCGCACCAGAAAGGTTACATCGCCGCAGTGACCAGATCTCCGGCTAGCAGGGCGACGTGCACATTGCATGCAGCACTGTTGCGCATCCGTGCTGCATGAGGAACATGCGTTACCTGTGCAGACGTGCAGGTCAATGTCTTAATCTGTCCAACTGTATGCATCGATCCGTCTTTTTTTATCTGTACCTCCATCAGAATCTGGAGCAGCCGAACGCAGGAGCCCATGAATGATGTCATAGCGGCGTCTCCCATTCCCACGTCCTGAATACACAGACAGACCACAGACGTGACACGCTGGCTTCTACCGACAGTCACAACTTCGACGCGTGGAAAGTCAACTCAGACCTGGGTTCAAATACTTTCTCCATTACATGTCTCTACTATTTTATCGTACATTTAAAATTACATTATTTCATTTTCACAAAAGTAGATTCATATCTTAATTGATTCGGAAATACCTTTCGAATTTAGCTAACACTGTAAACTCCAAAATACATCAGGGACATGGACTGGACTTGTAGTGTTGTCACCGCTGCTCTTAAGATATGTGCCCTGGGAACTTAAGTGACCACAGACAACAGTCAGCACACCGTTTACTTTACCTTTGATATTTAGACCAGTGGGAAGAGCGCCCCCTACTGGCCCTCCAACACCACATCCGGAAGGAAATCTTTTTTTCCCCATAATATACCAGAGAAGACCAGATACTCAAATTTACATGTATGTAAACCCAGGTCTGTTTTGATTTAGCTAAATGGCTGAAAACTCCCGAACTACTCACCCTTCGACACAGACGATCTTTAGGGGCCTTTCCCACCTGTGGAGAGGAAACCACAATGGATGACTGCTTGGAGAATTTTAAAGAGACCTGGTGAATAATGATCATGAAGCACCACGCATCAGAAACCTCTCACATACAAGCACCAAACACATTCAGCTCACCTTTTCTACGAGGAAAGCTGAAGCTGAAAAACGTTTAACGATGAACGTGTTCCACATCATTGTGGAGATACCTACAAGAGAGATAGAAGTTAAATCACAAACCTCTAAGGGATACATTGAGGACAAACTGCGGACAAAATAGTCTTACCCAGTTGGATGTGAGGACTGGAGACTAGCTTCAGATGTTCCACAGCCCAACACAGATACCTTCCCTCCTGCAAACAGACAGAGAACAAAACAGCAATATCACACATTGAATCATTGTGAATGAATGAATGTGGATGTGAGTGTTTGTGTAGAAGTGTATGGATGTATGTGTCTGTATAATTGTGTATGGATGCGAGTGCTTGTGTAAATGTGAATGGATGCGAGTGTCTGTGTAAATGTGTATGGAGGCGAGTGCCTGTGAAAATGTGTATGGATGCAAGTGCCTGCGTAGAAGTGTATGGATGTGATTATCTGTGTAAATGTAAATGGATGTGAGTGCCTGATTAAACGTGAATGGATGTGAGTGTCTGTTTAAATGTGAATGGATGTGAGTGTCTGTTTAAATGTGAATGGATGTGAGTGTCTGTTTAAATGTGAATGGATGTGAGTGCCGGTTTAAATGTAAATGGATGTGAGTTCCTGTGTAAATTTGAATGGATATGAGTGCATCGGTGCAACCTCTGGGTCTTTGTTCCACTGCACTACATACTCCCAGCAGCAGTGGGCAAACAGCAGGTCAGGAGAGAGGGAGTCTGGGAAACGCTGACATACAGACACCAGCAGCTCTAGGGTGAAACAGGACCAATCTGTTAAAACCTCAACAACGATCACAGCCCAACGTGGAGGAATCTTCTTTTGTGTCCAATGCGGAACACACTCACCTGCTGCCCTGTTGAAATCTGCATCCTTCTCTCCCTCCCCGTGCACTGGCTGGAGTGGCTGTTCTGTGGTGTCGGTCTCCTCCCTACTCTGCAGCATGTCCTTTAGCTGTCCAGGGGCCAAGGCCTGCCTGAATACCCACTTAGCCACACTGTCTGCTATACCGCCTGGCAGGGACCAAAACAAGGAGCAGAATGGCAACCAGTCACTGATGTGTTGAAATGCCAAACACAAAGTTCCCCTCATTACTCCAACCCAACCCAGCCCCCTGATATTCCTTTACTTTATTCATGGAAGATTTTTTTTACATCTTCAAGTAAGCATCCAGTACCTCTGCCACCCTCCAGCAAGGATTTGACTGAGCAGTGTGGGGTGCCGCCCCCTGGTGTTCCCTGAGGAGAAGGCATGCACAGCAGCGTCTGCAGAGCCAAAACGTCCTCTAGCTGTCTCACACAAACCGCCCACTGTTCCAACTCCAATGACACCGCCTCCCACTCCGACTGGAACTGAAACACACGCCCACACAGACTCAGTGACAAGGCAGAAATGACAAACTGAAACCGAGTGGATGAGTTCTTCGTGTGGTAGGGGGTGGTGTGTTACCTTGGCTTGGGCCAGGCTGGTGATGTTGGCCTTGGCAGCGTGGTGAGACACTATTGCAGCCAGCAGGGCAGCTGCGGCACTGTGGGACTGAACACACGCAGAACGCACCTGCTGCCACCAGGGGGAGACACACTGCACGTCCCAAGACTCATCCACTGCGCCTAATGAGACAAGGAAGAAACACCCAACGCTGAACTCCAACTCTACTGCTGACCGCTAGCGGCCATGCGGCAAAGACCACAGCTGGCGGAAGACGCGCTCACCTTTCATAGAGCTGAGGGCCGTCAGTAGAGTGTGAAGGTGCCTGACGGTCTCCGGTTGCTTCAGTACTTCCTTCTCTCTGTGTAGCCACACACTCAGCAGAAGAGACTGATGGCAAACACGCACACATTGAAGTCAATTTTAAACAACCATTACTTTCTCCTATATCTCACTCTTATTCCTCCTACGTCCGTACTCCCCCACACTCACCAGTAGCTGCTGTGGGCTGATCCCGGTCTTCTGCAGTTTATCGCAGACCTTCTGTAGAGGGACCTTTCCTGTCAGACAGCCCCAGAACAGGAAGCTCCCTACAGGAGAAGAAAAGTCAAACCTGTAACACACTGACCGATAACAAGCGTGCCCTGTGTAGCTCATTCAGCAGGAGCATGGCATTTACAACAGCAGTGTTGTGGGTTTGATTCCCACAGAGGGACAGTATAAAAAAATATGTAGATAATGTATTCAATACAGTAAGTCCCTCTGAACAGTAGTGTCTGCTAAAAGACTTAAAGGTAATGTAAATATAATGGCATTAATAATGTGTTTTTCTGCTACCCAGCTGTGTCCAATCTGCATCGGGCCTGGAGACCACACTGATCTTCTCTCCCTCACATTCCATCTGGGACAGAAAGGTCTGGACAGGAAGTGATGCGTCAGGGGAGTCCTGGGCGAATGAGACGGAGTGTCGAGAGCCGGAGGTGAGCTGTGTGTAACGCTGCAGGGTGAGGGAGACAAGGGCCAGCTCCTCCTCCAACCCCTCCAACCCCTCCCCCTGGAACCAGGAAGGCAGTACAGCAACAGTCATTCCAGATGTCTTAACAATGACAGCTGTTGTTGAATCAACATCTGCTTGCTGTTTCAACTGAAGCAGGATTATTTCAACTTAAACGTATGTATGCCGAACAGTGTGTGTGGAGGTTGTGTACTCACAGGTTCAGAGTGTGTGTTGTGGTTGTGTACTCACAGGTTCAGTGTGTGTCTGTGTGGTGGTTGTGTACTCACAGGTTCAGAGTGTGTGTTGTGGTTGTGTACTCACAGGTTCAGTGTGTGTCTGTGTGGTGGTTGTGTACTCACAGGTTCAGTGTGTGTGTGGTGGTTGTGTACTCACAGGTTCAGAGTGTGTGTGGTGGTTGTGTATTCACAGGTTCAGAGTGTGTGTTTGTGGTTGTGAACTCACAGGTTCAGAGTGTGTGTTTGTGGTATCCACAGTAAAGTGAAGCTGGTGGATGTCTGTGTAGAGCTGGAGCAGTTTCAGCTGGGAGGAACACAACTGAAGCAACACTTCATCTACCGCTTCAGGATCTGCAGACAACACACACACAAACAATCACACACGCATTAACAAACGCAAAGGCATTAAGATATATAGTATTTATATACAAATCTGTTCTGTGCATGATTCTAACAGGGACAGGGCCTTGAGGCACCTTGGGCCTTCAGACTGGTCAGCAATGAGCCGGTGATTCTGGTCAGACAGGAGAATGGAGCACTTTTATTGGCAAGCAGAGACTCCAAAGCCTGAAGGACAGACCGAAAGAGAAATAAGGAACTGTGAACAACATTTCCCTGGATGTGCCGACCTCCCTCTGGGGGTGGGGGTGTGTCTGTGTGTTGACCTGTTTCTTAATGGCAGGGTGTTTGATGTCCAGCAGTATACTCTGAGCCTCGCTCTCCAGGATATCTGGGGAGAGACAGTCAAATGTAAGATCTGTTGGGCCGTGCCCCCAGCCCCCTCATCTCTCTGCGGTCATACCAGGGTCCAGCTCTCGGTTCTTCAGAAGCGTGGTGAGCCTCTTCAACAGGTGCATGTCCTTCGCCCTCTCACTCTTCTTGTCACTGTCACACGGAGGAATAGAATCACAAACGACTCTACATGTTGGTTCTTCCAGGAAACGCACTCGGCGCGTGTCTGCGTGCGTGTGTGTGTGTGTCTGTGTGTGTGTGTCTGTGTGTTCACCTGAGGGCCAGATGGAAGGGGACAGTGATTGTGCGGAGAGCTCCGGTAGCAGGGTCAAACAGACACACCTGTTGTGTGTGGAGCTGCCAGCCCTGACTGGTCACACTATTAACTCCCATCAGACGGTAGCCAGCATACAGCAATCTGACGCACACACACACGCGCACGCGCACACGCACACGAACACGCACACGAACACACACACACACACACGACAAGGGAATGGTTACAGGTTGTATGGTTTAGATACCCCTCATCAAAACGGTGTGTTTGCGCGTACCTGCAGTGTTTCCCGACAGTGAAGGCTCCCACTCGGGGGCCCTGTTGTGTGCCCCACACCTCCAGGATGCCTCTCCTCGGGGCGTAGATGACCAGGAACTGGGCGTGGCGCCGTGGGAGGGGAGCTGAGGGAGAGGACTCACGCTCCCCTCTTCCCTCCGACACCTGTACCCAACCCAGCTGTGCGTCCCGGTAACCTGGGGGCGGAGGGGAACCGAGGAACATCTCAGAGCCAGAGACACACAGAGGGCTTCGGCTGGTTTCTTTACACATCCCGACCGTTTCTTTCACCTTTCCACATGCGGATGGCGATCCCCCTGCCAACGTCGAGCAGCATAACTCTGCCGAAGTCATCCGTGACCCCAGCCAGGGTGTTACAGGGGGACAGACAGATGGATTCGCCGTGACGACGCGAGTCTGGGAGACCAAACCTGTGGAAAAGAGGACAGGTAGGGTTAGTCGATTTAATGTCTGATGCAATCCGAGTTAGACGTTCAAACATAGACAACTGAAAGCAAATTGATTATGTAGACTGGAAGTGACTCTGCGGACAGTGAATTGTGTGCATGACAAAAATGTCTTAGCTCTTCTGATTAGGTACGTGTTGGTCACCTGACTGCCAGGGGTGTGGCAGGCTCCACCTTTGGCCTCTGTTTCTGAGTGGTCTCCTCTTCAGTTTGTTTCTTCCACCCTAGCCAACCACTGGCAGACAGAGACAGCGTGAGAGAGAAAAAGAGATCATAGAGAATGAGGGGAGAGTTAAGAGAGATCATAGAGATGGAACAAAGAGAGAGATTGAAAAGAGTGAGAGAGAATCACAAGAGAGAGCAAAGCGAGAATAAAAAAACAGAGGGAAAAGGTTACAGAGAGAATGAGGTATTACAGAAGAAAGGCAGAGTAATAAGAGTGTAAAAGGAAAGGGAGATGATAAATCCAGAATTGTAATTGATGTCAAATCCAGTATAAGCTTCTCCAAAAGCACCTATCAGGGATAGGACATAATAACACTTCCAAGGCATTGAATATCCTCCGCAACACAGTGAAGTCAATTTTTAAGTAATTGAGCGAAAAAAGCTAAACCATAAATCAGTCTAAAACAGGCTGTCCACAAAAACTGAGCATTCAGGGGAGAAGGGAACTTGTCAGGGATGACACCAACAGGGCGGAGCTGGGAGATACTGGGTGCACTGCAACAACAACAACAAAAACAACTTCACAGAAATCATCATGAGGGGATAGTGGCAAAAAAAACTAACAATTGTTGGCTAAAGTTTGACAGAAGGCATGAAATAGACTCTGAGATCAAGCGGAAGAAGATTCTATGGTTTAACAGAGTATTTTGGTAACCATGTTTGGCGCAATCCTAACAATGCACATCACCCTGAGAAAACCATCCATACCAAGAAGCATGTGGGTGGCAGCATCATGCTTTGGGGATGCTTTTCAAGGGAAGGGATAATAGCTGTAATTGCTGTCAAATGAGCCTCCACCAAATATTGACTAATGAGTGTGAATACTTACGCAATAATGTATTTTCTATTTTGAATGTGTAAATAGATTAGGAAAGGTGTAGATTCTATTTTTCATTGACATTGTGTATTTTTTTGTGTTTATCTGTGGCAAGGACAATTTCAATCAATTCACAATCACATGGCAACAGAATAAAATGTGGGAAAGTCAAGGGGTAAGTAGGGGTAAGTACTTGAGAGCCACTGTGTGTAATATTGATTACTGGGTGTCCTGCAAAGCTGTGGAAATGTTGGTCCATGATTCAGTGGACACACACACACACACACACACACACACACATGCACACACACACACAAAAAGGGACCCAAAAACTCCTACCTGGCAGCACTGAATAAGGCTGATGTGAGTTTGCTGGCCACAGCTAAAGCCACATGGGAGAGGAGAGGCTGGGAACTGCCCTGGAGAGAGAGGGAAGGGGGGCTTAATCTGATTCTATTGTCTTAAGAAAGAGTAACAAAGACATTACATTACATGGAAAGACATGAGAAGCTACATTATTTTATTGTGGAAACTTGCAGACACCAATACTTGAGGCGCCACCTTCTGGGGGTAGTGTGTAAGACGTTTCTGATAGAGCCCCCTAAGAGTTTTGCAAGTGTAGAGACAACTGTGTCAGAACTGTATCAAATTTCTGCGAACTGCGAATGCTTATCACTCGATTTTCCCTTGATTGATACGTCCTGGACATGCTGGTGTAAAGTCAATGGAAACCTTTTAATTCTCTCACTCGTAATACAAACAAGCCCCCAGTCAGACCGTGCATGAGGTGAGAAAAGATGGCCACCGGGCAGCCACCAATTCACACCTCTATGGCATAGTAGAAGCCTGTGTAGGGTCCTCCCCCGACCGTGATGTACTGACTCATAGCAGGGGGGCTGCCCTTCACTGATGCATGGAAACCCCCCAGAATAGACGCATTCTTCATCTGGTCAAACACACACAGTGTCATGATCCCTGGGGGGGGGACAGAGAATCCAGTTAGTTGGGTCCAACAGCTTTATTCAACCAATTCATCCTATCTAACCCTCTAATCTCTCTCTCTATCTCTCTGTCTGTCTGTCTGTCTGTGTTCCCATTGACCCCCCTGCCCCAATCCTGGTCCCAATCAATCCACATGTCCACCTCGGACCTTCTCTTACCCACGCTGCTGTGGTCTACGATGGCATCCATGTCCTGAAGTCCCCACTTCTTATAGGCCAGTGGAGGGGGCTGGACCACCTCACTACCTGCCGCTGCGGCTGAGGAGGAGAGAGGGAGAGAGAGAGGGAGAGAGAGAGGGAGAGAGAGAGGGAGAGAGAGGGAGAGAGAGGGAGAGAGGGGGAGAGAGAGAGAGAGGGGGAGAGAGAGAGAGAGGGAGAGAGAGAGGGGAGGAGTAAAAGTTAGGGATTAAGAGTCAGGGTTTGGAGGACGAGGAGGCTAAGGAAGAGAGTGTAGAACAGGTGAGTAAATGTTGTGGAATGACAGTATAATAAAATAGCACACTAAACCTACTACATTGATACTGAGTGTCAAGGACAAGCTTGTGTGCATGGTTCAGTACCTGTATCCTTTTTGGCAAACTCTGTCAAACCAGACAGCAAATACAGAATAAAGTTATATTACTATTATAGAACAAATACTGTGGTACTACAACTAGTTTTACTACTAATACAGATACTGGTACCACTACTGCTATTAGTATTACTACAAGCACTACCCCTACCACCACCACTCCTACTACCACCACCACCTACTAGTACATTATTACCACTACTGTTGTCACTAACAGCCTAATATTACTACTAAATCACCATTAACAACATATTATTACGAATACCACCACCAACACAATATTACCATAAATACTACTATTACCACTTTCTTGCATGCAAAGCCCGTTTCAAAACCATCCACAGAATTTCGATAGGAAATCTTGATTCAAAGTTGACTACATTTCAAGTTGGCCATGCCCTGAGGCAGCAAAGCAGCCCCAAACCATAATGCCATCGCCTCTATTCTTTGTGGTTGGTATGATGTTATTCTGTTCAAAGGCAGTGTTTTGTTATGACAAAATAACTCAACCTTTGACTCATCTGTCCAAAGCACATTATTCAAGTAGTTCTGGTCCTTACGCAGACACAGACACACACACGCACACGCTCGCACGCACACGCACACGCACACACACGCACACACCGACATACAGACACACAGACACACAGACAGGCACAGTGAGAGAGACAGAGCGGTACCTCGGGCCACCTGATTTCTGCATGCGCGTAGAGACTGAAACAGGCTGAAGCCATCTATGGTGACCAGGGCTGCTGGGTAGAGTATGCTGAGCTCCTCGTGCTGGCAGAGAGACAGCAGATCACAAACATGTGTCGGTCTGTGTGGGATGCCGGTCTGTGTTGGATGCATGCTACAGCAGTACCTGCTCAGTGACCCCAGGCCCACATGATGGTCTGTGTTGGATGCATGCTACAGCAGTACCTGCTCAGTGACCCCTGGGTGGCGAGGGATCTCGTAGGTACGACACTTTAGCCTCAGGACCCGGTCCTCATTCAACAGCTGGGCCAGGAGTAGGACCCCGGTCTGACCAAACGCACAAAACCACAGTCAGAACAAAACACCACTACCCCAGCAGCCGGACCCGCAGGGACATTCTGCCAGCCAGGAAACACATGTCAGTGCTGCTGTACCTCGGTGTAGAAGCGGACATAGCCAGAGGAGAAGCCCACTACAACACAGGTCCAGTCTGGTCGGCCAGTGGAACTCCTGAGTGCACACAGACAGACTGGGTTGAAATGTATCCATGGAACACAGACAAACATAGCCTGCTCACACACACACACACACACACACACACACAGACACACACAGACACACACAGACACACACAGACAGACACAGACAGACACACACAGACAGACACAGACAGACACAGACAGACACAGACACACACAGACACACAGACACACAGACACACACAGATACACACAGACAAAGACACAGACACAGACACAGACAGAAAGGCTTACCTCTTCTGACTGGCCAAAGGTATACATATGACGCTGCTGATACTCTCCCTGTGGATGGACAGATGGACACACACACACACACACACACACACACACAGTCAGTCAGGAAACTAATTTTTGTGCAGTCATTCCTTGCCTTCTCCCCCTCTTCCCCCTGTTCTGTCAGCCCTCCTCCCCCTGTTCTCTCAGCCCTCCTCCCCATGTTCTCTCAGCCCTCCTCCCCATGTTCTCTCAGCCCTCCTCCCCCTGTTCTCTCAGCCCTCCTCCTCCTGTTCTCTCACCCTTCCTCTGTGCTGAGAGTTCCACTCCAGGATACAGCCAGATTCATCTCCTCTCTGCCTCCGTCATCTGTCCGCCACTTCGCTGCAGGGGAAGACCGAATGTTAGCACATGCGCCCCCAATCAACAGCAGTGCATCTGTGTCATTGGAGAGCGCTGATGTATTTGGGAACATAAAAGGCATTCAGATGTGAAGAGCAACAAGGGCACTGCGCCAAGGAAAACCAGTGTTCACTGCACTAACAGTTCAAATACTTTGAAGCTGTGTCTTCACAGCGTGCAACCAACTATCTTTCAGTGGGTTGTTTATTTACTAAGACCATAATCAATATTCTCAAGTTATAAGAGCACGGTATGTGTGTTTAAGATGTGTGTCTGTGTCTTAGGGCACATACCCGAGAGAAACACCGCCTTGTGGTTTTTGCCGATGACCATGAGGTCAGAGCAGGGCGACAGAGACACCACGCAGTCCTGCAGCCAGGGGGAGCTCAAGGTTGCACTGTCCGCCTCCTCCATGCCCTGAGGAACACAACAGGGACTCAGGTGGCTCTGAAAGGGCGCCATCTCATTCAGCGTTCAGGAACAATGAGGAACTTTTAACTGGAAGAGAGGCTACTGGGATCTAGAAGGGTGAGTGAAAGGGACAGAGTGCAGAGAAAACCAGCTGACCGTGTTGGTGTTACTATCCTCTTCTTTGACCTCAGGGTTATCCCACGAGCCCCAGTCGGAGTCATCCCAGGCCAGCTCATTCCCTGACAAAGAAGGAGAGAGAGAAGTTATTCACAAGTTATTAGGGGTTGAAACCCAGAGTCAATCATCAGCTTTAAAATAGCAGGCTATGATAATAAATCATTATTCAAATTACATTATTCATGACACACATACACACACATACATGCAAAAGCGCACAAACACACACACACACACACACACACACACACACACGTACACGCACACACACACGCCCATGTACGCATACATGCACGCACGCACGCACACAAACATATTTATCAATATTTGAGACTGATTGGATCAAACTAATGGAGATGAGCTCCCTGGACACAGAAAAAGAAAAGGGATTAAGTTGGAGATGCGATTAATATCAGTGAGTAGGAGGAGAGATATTGACAGAAGTCAGAAGCGTTCAATTTGCATTGCTCTCTTAATTTGAACCCATCTGTTTCTCACTGCATATACAGCTCTGCAAAAAAAATAAAAAAGACCACTCCTCATATTTCTTAAATCAGCATCTCTAAATGTATGCCATTTCATTCCATGCATCTATTCCATTGCAGTGTCTGTCAAATTCCAACACAGGCACAGCTCATTTTATTTACTGAGGTACTGATTATGTGATTTAATCATATATAATATGCATGATCTGTGTGTGGGTAATATACATGAACAATGTATTTGTAATACGCATGTATAATGTGTCTTCCTTTGTCCAGTATTACGCCGTTACTTGTTCAGATGCCCTCCTGGAAGATGACTCATACCACAAAGGGCAAATCCCCCTCCCTCCGCCTCCCTCCTTGCCATCCCTGTCTGCCTCACGCTGGTACTGCGGAGCAAATTGGTTCACCAGTCTTCACCTTCCGTAGACCTCGCGCATAATAGCTATAATTTTGTACTGCATTATTCATGGCGTGACGGGATAATGATTTAAAGATCTACGTTGGCATGTGTGATGTGTTTACATTCCGTGCCCTAGCATGTCTACAGTAGCCCTTACAACAGTGAGGGGCATAAAGTACGACCTCGAGCGCTGTCAGATTCTACAGGCAAGACTCTCAGGTGACGTCACCCACACAAAATGATAGTCAAATATCCACTGAATGGTCCATAACTCTACACTATCAATAGGTTGATCAAATCTGGTCTATTTTTACTAACACACACACACACACACACACACACACACACACACACACACACACACACACAGTCCTGCAAGTCTATAATAAATTGTGGTGGCTACTCTAGCAAGCTAGTAAATGCTGTGTGGAGTCCTTTTTGGAAAGCAAGCAAACAAGTTGGTCGTAAACAGCCATATATGCAGCAACCTAGTGAGTGCCAAGCCCAAAGCTGAGCATTACTGTGTAACATTTACCTGCTTTCTTGTCCTCCGATTGAGAAGTATTTAGCTGGTTCTGGAACAAAAACTCCCGGACTGCTTTGAGTTCTTGGACCCGACAGAACTCGAGCAGGCAGCAGGACATTTCTACCCCGTCCCGACCAGAGCGGATACAGGGAATTAGCCAGCAATAAGATAGCTAGCTAGCAACTGCAGTCCAACAGGGAAAGAACAACGTTGCAGGATAATAAAGTTAGCTAGTCCTAATCTAGGAGTACAGTACTGAGACAAGTGTCCTAAGCGATCCTCTGTTGTTATCCGTAACAGTTTCCAGAAATGTCGTTAGATCAATTTATGTACAGGCTGTTGCTGTCAGTTTTCCCTTACTATATGCACCGTTCCACCCTTTACTTAATGTTTTGGTGATGACACATCTCTAACCATAAAATACAATACCAAGAAACGTTTCCTGAGACGTACAGTGTATGTCGCCCTCTATCATTCAGGAATGCAACTGCAACAATAAAAATAAGCTTTGTTCAAGATCAGAATGCAAAACACCTACCGCTCGTTTAAAATGGATCACTGATTTGGAGCAGTCAAACAATAAGATGTGATATTCATCAGGCCTTATGGGAGATACATCCCTTTAAGGCATTGTTTGAGTTTGGGATATATGCACCCTCAGGGTACATCTTCGACTGTTTCATAATATGTAACTGTGCCCAGTGTTCTTGAACGCACCCCAAAGCTGCGGACATGGATTTGACTGCGCAAACCATGAAACAAAAACAGCATTTGTTTTAACTCCTCTCTGTTATTTTCCAAGCCTGTCAAACCCGTACTAAGTTGCTCTTCACGACATTGAATTTTCCACGTCGGATGTAAAAAAACTACTCAGAAATAATGCTGATAAATCGCGGTTCCGTTCCTACTTTGATCGCTTTTCATACAGTGTAACTTAACGGTTCGAAACAGGGGCTCGCTCGAAGATCGGGCAGCCTCATACTTCCTGATGTATGTTCCAACAACGAATGGAAAGGAAAACGGAGGCTTTGTTTCATGAAATAACTAGGGGTACAATGAAAATGTACCCTGCTTAGAAGTGTCACGTTTTTCTACGCATAATATTTGTTTTTACTTTCTCTGTGGAGGCATTACAACGTCCAAGATGCTTGAGACGCCACCTGGATATCCCTTCGAAGATATAGAATATGAGGACATTGAAGTTGAAGAGGTAGGCTGTGTGCGGTTTGATATCTACCCTCATGGAACAACCTGCTTTCTGAGGGGCACAATTACAACATGTATGTGAGCGAAAGATCTTTAGCCTCTACTGAATTGAGGCGTTTACTACTGTGTTCAAACATGACCCTTCTAAATGTCAATTACAATCTTTGATCCAAGATGCCCGTTTCCAAAACACCAGTCAGACTAGTCAGCAGCAGGCGAATCCGTCTGTTCAGGGTTTCCAGTAGGGTCATAGATGGAAACACGATCTTCCTGTCCAGGGTTTACAGTAGGGTCATAGATGGAAATAATCTTCCGGTCTGTTCAGGGTTTACAGTAGGGTCAGAGATGGAAACACGATCTTCCTGTCTGTTCAGGGTTTACAGTAGGGTCATAGATGGAAATAATCTTCCGGTCTGTTCAGGGTTTACAGTAGGGTCAGAGATGGAAACACGATCTTCCTGTCTGTTCAGGGTTTACAATAGGGTCAGAGATGGAAACACAACCTTCCTGTCTGTTCAGGGTTTACAGTAGGGTCAGAGATGGAAACACAACCTTCCTGTCTGTTCAGGGTTTACAGTAGGGTCAGAGATGGAAATATTCTTCCTGTCTGTTCAGGGTTTCCAGTAGTGTCAGAGATGGAAACACAATCTTCCTGTCTATTCAGGGTTTCCAGTAGGATCAGAGATGGAAACACAATCTTCCTGTCTGTTCAGGGTTTACAGTAGGGTCAGAGATGGAAACACGATCTTCCTGTCTGTTCAGGGTTTACAGTAGGGTCCGAGATGGAAATAATCTTCCTGTCTGTTCAGGGTTTACAGTAGGGTCAGAGATGGAAA
>JACXGJ010011565.1:0-19585 GCA_016801105.1 Esox niger | reverse complement strand
TTGTAGTAAATTGTGACATAATAACCAAGTTATGTCTTTGTGGCCTTAGTGATGGTACAGTGTCCTTGTTAGTCTGTGTAGTTCTGATGGTCCGTCTGATACTTTTCATTTTTGCAATTAAGAAACACGCAAATTCATTACATTTCACTGTTGACATCTGCTTTATTGGGTTTGTAAGCTTGCCGACCATGACAAATAGAGTGTGGGTATTATTGATATTTTTGTTAATCATTCCCGATAAATGTTGCTGTCTGGCACTGCGTAACTTAATGTTGAAGTCTCCCCTTCCCCGTAAAATGGTTGTGTCCCGGAGTCCCCCAACTCCCCCTCCCTTCCAGTGAAAACCCAGTGCGTCGTCCATGGTATTCTAAGTACTGATTCACAGGTGGGGCACTCTGGAGCCATTTTCATACATATTAAAGAAACTCGAATCAGCAGAATCATCTGGTTTCAATGTAGATTGTATGTAGACAACTTCGTGAATTGTTACGTGTATAGTTTGGGTTGCTATGGGGACCACAGCCGGCAGGAGGAAAACTTGTTAGCAGGCAACATGCATCTCAGAAAGGTGTGTGCATTGCTATTGATGCTCTATTGCACCGTATTACATTTTTTTTTGGAAAAAAATTGGTTACTTTACAGATTTTATAAATAATACTGCGCTACCGCTCCTCTGCTTGGTGTCATTACACAAGGATATCAGAATAGATTTTCTTTCTTTTTCATTATTTTTATTCTGTTTATTTTCTAGATAGAATAACCATTTTTTGGAAGTGCCATTATTTTCTACCTTGTATTATTTGTTTGATTAATTAGTTTCAACCCAATGCAATGTAATATGACAATAACTTCATGGAACTATCAGGAAATACCATTGAAACAGGCCTTACTCACCCAATGGACTACAGGGGCTGCAGCACAGGGCCCCGGCCACAAGAGGGCACCACAACCATGAATGCAAATAACATTTTGTTAAAGTCATTTAATATCTATATTTGCGTTCATGCTGACAGGCCTTTGTCTTTTTCGTTTGTGCGTACTTATGACGCTATCACGCAACTCCATATTGTATTTTTGTACCACAAAACCGGTCCCAAGTCCCATGTGCATAGAGCTAGCAAATATTGGTCTGCTTGTGATTTAGAAAATGTCAAATAATCCCTTCATGGTCCGCAAGTATTAGTGGCTCACAAAAGCTTACTTTTGCACAAGGAAAAAGAGGACAAACACAAGAAATTAATACACATTTTCAGGAAGCCTGCTTGTATTAGCAGAAGTATAATATCATTAAGTGAGAGTGTGCCGCAGACAGGAAACCAGCCGTGTTTGCGAGAACAATCAGGAGCAAGTTCCTAACAGCGAATTCACCGCCGGTGAAAATAGTTCTGCTACTGCGTCAGTTACTAATCATGGTGCCACCAACATGGTAAAAGAGGACAAAATATAATTTGATTCTGCATGTTGGGGTCAGAACACTGATGAGTGGCGCTCACACTGTTAGCCAAGATGTGAAGCACCGCTACTATGTCAGAATAAAGATGGGCCATTTTAGTGATCTGAAAGGGTATCGGCTATAAACGTCAGCGCAGGTGCTTAGGTTAAACTGTGTTCTCTGTGTTCTTTGGGAGAGGACAGATTGAAGCACTTGACACTGATGTCAGTTGAATTTGACCTTTTGCACCTGTTGGATTTTACCAAAAATATTTCTTACTTTGCCTCTAATAAAGCCAGGAGAAAGGCACTCTAACAAAAGCACTGGAAAAAATAAGAGACCACTGTACCTTTTTCCTTTCGAAAAAAGTTGGAAAGGAAGGTGTTTTTTATTGAGAAACGGAAGGGTTAATATTAAGAGACCACTGCAAATTGTGCACTTCTTCTGTTCCTCTCTCAAAATGTTCCTTTTCAACTTTTTTGATAGGGAAAGAAATAGGGGGAGAGGTATTTACATTTTTTCCAGAGCTGTGTAATTCATTTTTAGGGTATGTGGTTGTGACACTCCTATCAGCCAGGATTTGTGTTGTTGGTTGTAAGTTGTTTCAGAGTAGTGCTGACTACAAGGCCAGCACCATCATCCATACCGTTCTAGTTGCATTTGTGCGCCAACTCATAGTCAGGGGATCTTTCTCCAGTTTCATTCTATTTGGGTTTATTGTGGCATTACTAAGATTGATTGTCAATTTGGCTGAACAGAATTCTGTGATAGTGTCTGTATTGTGGGCAGACTATGTCTGTTTGTTATGTGACTGTGTGTTGGTAGGCTACGTAGTCAATATAGAGGCACATAGGAGGGTGTGTTGTTTTGTGTCTCATAGTAGTCTTCGGAAAGTCTGCAATTCTTTCTGTCAGGAACGCACACTCACGCGTTACTATAGTGTGACTTAGTCAGTTGTGGGCTGACTAACCCTACTTTCATCTAAATGTGTGCATGGTGTGATGAAACAAAATCCATATCTTTACTACAAAAAAACAAGTAATTGATATTTCACAGCTAAATAATCCATTCCTATAGTAAGCCATATTCATACAGTAGGCCTCCATATTCAAAATCTCCCTGTATCTCTCTGCAGTCCCATCCTGCTTCAAACAGACCACCATCGTCCCTGTAGCGAAGAAACCTTCCAACAACTGAATGACTACCCCGTAGCACTGATCTCCATCATCATACAGGGCTTCAAGCAGCTGGTTAGAACACACATCTGCTCCACCCTTCCTGACACCTCGGACCCCCTTTCAATTTGCAGAACACCCCATTGGATCTACGGACAATGCCATCGCCCTGACGACACCTGGAAAAAGGCAACAAATACTCTGTTTTTAGACTACAGCTCAGCATTCAACACTATCGGGACCAGTAAGCTTGTTCTTAAGCTCAGGACCCTGGGACTTAACACCTCCCTTTGCAGTTGGATCCTGGACTTTCTAGTGAGCAGACCCCAGTTCATTAGAATGGGCAACCTTGCTCCCTTCCTTCATGAGACTCTGACTTCAAGTTTCTTGTGTGTTCAGCAAAGGTTACCTCACTTGGTCCAGGAAAGCTAACTCTGCAGTGAAAACTGCAAAAAACGACTATACTTCCTGAGGAGACTCCCTAAGTTTGGCATGTCTATGAAAACTCTCACCCACTACGGTTCATTGACTACAGCTCAGTCTTCAACAACATTGTGCCCCATTAGCTGGCGGTGAAGTTTGGGACCTGGGTCTCGACCCCTCTATGTGCAGATGGATACTGAACTTCCTGACAGGCAGACCCCAGGTGGTGTGGATGGGCAACACCACTTCCTCCTCACTGACTCTCAGTACTGGCTCCCCTCAGGGCTGTGTGCTGAGCCTGCTCCTATACTCTCTCTTCAGCCACGACTGCCTGGCAACCCACGTCGTCAGCAAACTTAACAATGATGTTGGAGACGCGGGTTGCCAGGGCTGTGTGCTGAGCCCGTTTCTGTACTTTCTCCCCCGGATGGGGCCACAGTGTCACTAGACCCCCCTGACTCGGCCCCAAGGTCTTACGCTGCGATATTATTGTGCTGGGGGAGTAGGATTAGTTCTCCTTCTCCAAAATAAATCCTGGTACATCTAAGGAATGCATTTTCCAAATGTTCCCTGACTTCTGCTATTTTAACATAGGAGGACATGAGGTATTGGCCCACCTGCGGAGTACCAGGCTTGACTTGTTGCTGTCCCAGTCCAAAGTCCTCCTGGTTGTGTTGCAGATCAAGATGGTACCTGACAATTTCAGCTGCCACTCTGCTAACCCCTCCCGTTTGTCCCTGTCCTTGTCCATTTGGTCATGCTTCCGACCTGGACTAGGTTTAAATAGACTGTGATACTATTTAAATAAGTTTAAATAGTATCACAAATGTATTTGTGATACTACTCTCTTTACTCACCAGCCACTGTGGCTAGGGGTTTTTCCAAAGTTGTTAGCCACTCAGCATTTTCACTAGCCACCATTTTGTTGTTGGGGAATTATGTTTTATGTGATGAAATGTGACTATGGTGTGCTACATCTTGGCCTGTATTGGTCACTGGTTCGGTAACTATTAGGCAAAGGTGGTTCCCGACCTTACCTGACACCTCTGTGAAATACTTAATATAATGTGGCTACACACTTGCTATTATGGTGTTAAATCTGCCCTGTAGTCCTGGTCCACATGAGCAGCTAATGCACGCTACAATGTCCTCCCTAATATCAACCTATATATGCAAGCGATATATATATTCTTCACATTACCTAGAACTATTAAAATGTTGTTTAAAAGAGGTATAAAATCAACCAACAGCTTTATATTAAATCCAAGTCAATATTAATGTCTATTATTGTCATGCTATGTTTTTGCTAATAGACTTGCATAAAAAACTAAAGAGAGCTGTATTTATTACAGCCTTGTCAAGTTATTTTTCCCCATCCTTGTCTTGACGCCACATTGTTCATCTCCTTCGACTTCCTTCAGCTGATCCAGTGTCTTCAGGTTCATACATTTGTATTGTTAGTAACTTAAACATGTTAATTATATATTTTTACGCCAAATATATTGCATATAAAGCCTAATGTATGATGGTCTTTTCACCATTCATCTTCGTTTGTCTCGCGATCTTTCATTAAAACAAATCTGCTAGAAGTCATCTGCAAAGTAAAAAAAGATATGCAGATTAGATGTGGTTTGAGATTTGGACATGATTGGGTCTAAAAGAAAAAGACTAGGATCCACAAGTTTTTGAGCCATTACTCATCTCTGCGATGTCTGGACCAGTGTGGTGGTCCTGCATGCAAGGTTGCCAGATATTATTGACCATAAACTGTATTCTACCGCAGACTCCTGGGGAAAAATGGACCTGCCTACATGAAACATAACCCACCTGGTAACACTCAATATAGAAAAAGTTTTCTAATGTCATTCGCTGTTTTTTGTACCTACCAGAACACAGGGGTGCACAGTGAACATGCATATGGATGTCACGATCCAGGGCCTCTTGGAAACCAAAACGTGCCACCTGGACCGTGACACAACTTGACCGCTATTGTCATATCATCTGTGTCCCAACAGCGAAATTGAAGGAAGTAACACTCCCGGAAGTAGGTTGAATGAGTTTCACATAAAACAACAATCCTGTAGACCTGTTATACTTTCAATGGTAGTCAATCCTGTTCTTGTCTCTTCTAGCTCCAAGACCTTGTTTTCAGAACTGTGAGCAAAGTGTACAGGAACTCGTTGTTTCAAGGTAAATGGACTAATACGATTTCAGCCATGAATGTCCTCTCAACACAACTGAACTGTACTGACTGTCAGTTATACCGTTGAATGCAAATATATATATAAAGTGCCGCTGTCATGCATAGCATAATAAACTTTTCAGAATATTAACAAACAAATCCATTTGAAATAGTTTTCAGTATTTCATTAAATTAAGAGTACAATATGACTATAGTCTAATGTAGGAGGATACAGGTGACAGGAAATGGCATGAGAAACTTCACAGAACGCATATGTGCTGACTAACGCTGAACAACTGACAATAGATAACTGCACATATGACTCATAGATTATATCGATAGACTGATGGACCATAGGGGAGGTTGGAACTTACCATACAAGCGTAAACCTTTCTTATTGGAGGATAATAGACTGTGTAATGGTTGGCTACAATGATGATTTACAAAAAACAAGTTGGTCGTTGATTGTGTTAACAGAAAAAAATATAGTATTATACACCAAGTAAGAGCTCATATAATTATTGATTCAGAGTTGTGTGTTGCTAAAAATGTATTGTACTATTGCGTACAGCTGGAACTTATCAAGAAAATCTGATCACTTCCCTTGATAAGGACCTGGCTTATTCAAGTGAATATTAATTTGACAACATTTTGATGGTATATAGTGTCAGCTTCCGTTCAGGTGATATTCGTGAACAATAGTAATGCAACCAGAAGTCAGGGCAGAGCCATCTTTATTCAGCATGAGACAACAATGTTAACCTTCCATAGTTCTGTACTTTCTCTCACTCCAATGAATACAGATAGAACACAATACTTATACCAGAATAAAAGGGAGGCGGTCAACAGTCATAACCAGCCATTACACAGTCAAATACCCTCCAATAAGAAAGGCCTATCTAACAATTGACCCTTGTATGGTAAGTTCCAGCCTATGGTCAATGGTCCTATCCATCAAGCCTGTGACAGTCACATGAGCAACTCCTAGCAGGTGGTATGGACAGGATGTGTGGGGCCCATCAGTATCAGGCAACACGTCCTATCTATGCTCCTTTGCTCAGAGTTAGGTAGCACATCTGTGTTGTGTTAAGTTTCTCAAGCCTACTTCCTCTCAATAGCATATTCTAATAGACATTCGAAATAGCCTATTTTGTTCTGTCATGCTTAAGCATGTTTTAGTAGGTATTCAAAGAATAGCCTGTTTTGTTGAGCTTTGTCATGTTAACTATATAATTTGGAGTCAAAAGTATTTATTGTGTTGATGATTAGAGTTAAAACCTTAAGGCCTCAAGGGGGGACAACGTGGGTAGGCTTTAACAGGCCCATCGCATAGAAATCATATGTTGCCTGTCGAGCTGTTTACTAACAAACAAGGGTGCATCTAACCCTAGTGTTACATTAGACATTTTTTTAATTACGATTTTCTAACCTGGTAAAATAGTTGTTGGTTTTCGTACATAAGGTTGAAATATTGTGTTTTCTTGGTTTTTCTTGTATATTGTATATAGTGGGGAGAACAAGTATTTTGTACACTGCTGATTTTGCAGGTTTTACAACTTACAAAGCATGTAGAGGTCTGTAATTTTTATCATAGGTACACATCAACTGTGAGAGACTGAATGTACAACAAAAATCCAGAAAATCAAATTGTATGATTTTTTAATAATACATTTGCATTTTATTGCATGACATAAGTATTTGATACATCAGAAAAACAGAACTTAATATTTGGAAAGGAAACCTTTGTTTGCAATTACAGAGATCATACATGTCCTGTAGTTTTTGACCAGGTTTGCACACACTGCAGCAGGGATTTTGGCCCACTCCTCCATACAGACCTTCTCCAGGTCCTTCAGGTTTCGGGGCTGTCCGCAATACGGATTTTCAGCTCCCTCCAAAGATGTTCTATTGGGTTCAGGTCTGTAGACTGGCTAGGCCACTCCAGGACCTTGAGATGCTTCCTACGGAGCCACTCCTTAGCTGGCCTGGCTGTGTGTTTCGGGTCCTTGTCATGCTAGAAGACCCAGCCACAACACATCTTCAATGCTCTTACTGAGGGAAGGAGGTTGTTGGCCAAGATCTTGCAATATGCTTCACGTTTGGGATGGTGTTCTTGGGGTTGTACTCATCCTACTTCTTCCTCCAATCCCGACGAGTGGAGTTTAGACCAAAAAGCTCTATTTTTGTCTTCAGACCACATGACCTTCTCCCATTCCTCCTCTGGATCATCCAGATGGTCATTGGCAAAATGCAGACGGGCCTGGACATGCGCTGGCTTGGGCAGGGGATTTTAATCCATTGTGATACTGAATGATTGTCCATGGTGAAATGGTCATTCTGTGTGAACTACGATTTAACTTTTACTACCCTGCTTAGCATTGTATTGCTGTCATTCATGAATCCGCTCTGCTTTAGAAAACGTATCACATTGTTAAAAACCATGACAAAAACCTCACAAATACACTCACTTCTGCTTTCAGATGTTCTGAATAGAGACACTAACTGTGTCACGGGCACAGGTAAGGATCCAGGCGTGGACTGGGAGGGAGAGGGGAAGTGGCAGGTGGAGAAGCCAAGGACGGGCAGTGAGGCGACTCACGTATCGGGGACGTCGGTACAGGCAGGTAGCAGTCAGAGTAGTCCGGGACAGGCGCGACATCGGAAACCGAGCTGGCGGCAGAAGTACAGGCAAGGAATAGGCGGGGT
Organism: Esox niger; assembly: GCA_016801105.1. Classification (NCBI taxonomy): domain Eukaryota; kingdom Metazoa; phylum Chordata; class Actinopteri; order Esociformes; family Esocidae; genus Esox; species Esox niger. Next base: position 11,667 of record JACXGJ010011565.1, on the reverse strand, counting down.
AGTCGGGAACGGGCGATCGGTCGGTACACAGGAAGGCGAGACGAAGGTTTGTGAAGAGCGAGATTTGGCTTGTGAGCAGAGACCTTTGATCCGGTGGGTGATGAGGGGAGTGGGAACAGGTGCGCGTTACCCGGTTAGGGACGTGAGCGCCCGCCTCTGCGCGCTTGCGAAGGCGGAGGCGTGACAAACTGAATGTCAAGTCATCCTGAACCAGTGTGTCTTCAGTATGAGAACAGGCCATGTTGGTGTTTTTCAGAATATATTTCAGCTTTGAGTATGTTTTGTATATTTAGTCCCTATATGTTGTTTATAGTTATGGCACAATTAACAGCTAAGTGATAAATGTGATTACAATTTGATACATTTCACATCAAACAGAAGAGGCTGTAGTTCTGTGAACGTCCACTAGAGGACAACATTGGAGAACCATTAATGACTGAGGAAAGACAGGTATCTTACAACAGACACAGTCTGTTCACCACTGGTCTCACTCCCATCCAAAGACCAGCTAATGGTTTCATATCTACTATCTGTATCAGAGTCATTCACCTTAGACGTGTACTAGCTCTAATACTGAGTTAACAGACAGTGATGTGTTGAATGTTGAACCTGCTTTCCCTCCTCTACTTTCTTGTTAATTATAGCTTCCTTTAAACTGTTTTCTTATGCTCTTCTGACTAAAAGGAAATGTCTGCAACTCTAATTTCCACAAAATCTCACATTGTAAACCAGCACTGTAAACTACAATTACATCTCTGTGAGTGAGGTGCATCTGGTTTATAAATACAGACCCAACACATATCTAAATACTCTTGGTATTTTTTAAATCAATGTAATAAAATCTGACATTTTATTTTCTCTCATTTAAACAAGGTCTTAGCCTATCACATCATCATAACACAGGGCAAGATCTCCAGGTGGTTTATAACAAACACAAGTCATTGTGTATTAAAATGAAGTATTGAGTCAATGCATGAATTCTAAATCATTCTAATGGTGTAGCTGAGTACTATGTGTAAATGAGTTGTTTTATAATTGTTCCCATTCAGAGAAAGATTCACTTTTTTAGGTGAATTCCCTCTGGGAATTTACTATCAGGGAGAATACCATGTAGTATATTATTACATTAAGCTATTAAAGTCCTGTCGATCTCTCCTTTCCTCAGAGAAACATACACACTCATTATTGATAAAACATGAAGTAAAACCTCCAGTAAGTCAGACTCCTTACATGTTAGAGCAGTGATGAGAGTGCAGTATCCCAGCATGTTGTCAGTGCATGTTGTCACATTTTCAAATGGCCTTTTATTGTGGCCAGCCTAAGACACACCTGTGCAAAGCTCATGCTGTCTGATCAGCATCTTGATATGCCACAAGTGACGTGGAGGGATTATCTCAGCAAAGGAGAAGTGCTCACTAACACAGATTTTAGACAGATTTGTCAACAATATTTGAGAGAAATAGGCCTTTTGTGTACATAGATAAAGTCTTAGATCTTTGAGTTCAGCTCATGATGGGGGGGCTTACCCTCCTGACATTTACCTACAATCCACATCCAAGCTCTAAATTATTAAATTATAATCTCTTCATCTCTTTCCTTTCCCCTCTTTTCTCTTGTTTTCCTATTCCCTTCTCCATCTATTATCTACCCTGCCCTCCATCTCTTTCCTTCCTCACTTCCTCTTCCGTTGTCTCCACCTCTTCTATACTCTATTCCACTCTGGTCTACTCTCTCCTGTTCCATGTACCCTGCTGGCTCTCTACTTTCTGTAATATTATGTCCCACACTTTTAAGACTCTTGTCTATTCTTTACCAACTAAAATAATGCATACACTTCTTTAAAAACACAGAGCATAACCTTTTAGAGATGGTTGTAATCATTATCTTGTAATTAATACGGTTGTTCAGATTCAAGTAAATATATCTATCCATCTTTATACTAAAGTTGCCTGAAACTCTTGTCCCTGCTCCCCAGTTGTCTTGTTGCAACGGCTTGAACTATTTACTCAGAAAAAATATCACATTGAAAACCGATACATTTACGTGGCGTTTAATGTGTTATTAACAAGCTATGTAAATAGTACTTAGTGTTAGCTAGCCAAATATACTTCACCTAACGTCTGGATTTTCTCAATACATGTCAATATAACTGAGGATAGATTTGTGGCAGCAAAATTGATAGCTACACGAGGTGAGAATAAGGTGAGAATGAGTGTCTTAACTGGGTTTAGCTAACTAACATGTATTCCTCATGTGACTGGTCTGATCTCTCTATAACGTGTGTTCCTCGGATGACTGGCCTGATCTTTCCGTCTCCATTTTGCTGGAAAACACTCGGAAATCATTTGTTTCTCGTATGGAGAACGAGTTGTTTTGAACGCGGTCAGCTCGTCTGCATAGAGCGTATTGGTGACAACTATGACAGCGCAAAATGAGTTTCTCAAGTTGCATGCAGCAAATTGCTCGACACGCCAAATTCTCATAAGGACAGGTTTGTAGACTGCCAAAAGGTCTACGTCGTCTAAAACCGTTTTGATTATATTTTTTCTTGACGTCGGGGGAAAGGTTTTTGCCGTGGCCCCGCCACCACGATCAAATGATCGCAATGTAATCACTGCTATACATAATGCAATCGCTCCATATTTTGTCTCCGAGGTTCTGCTCTTAAAATCGCATGTTTGCCGAAAAGACCGACACCGGGTACAGAAGTTGGACGGGGAGACCTGAGGATCATTAATCTGTAGCCTATATAATGCATAATTGTTGGGTGTTTTTATTTTGTCAAATTTAGTTTTTTGATATTTGGTAAAATTATACTTTCTGCAAGTAAAGTTGAACCGTAGTCTTTATCTTGTCTCTTCACTTTGTCAGCAGTCGATCTATTAAATATATTATGGGGAAAATGTAACTTCTCCCCGATATTCCAATTTTTGAGATACACCTGTATGCAGTTGTAGCAAGCTAGCGATCTAACTGGGCCACGCACTTCACTATCTATGTGCTGCGTTGTTTCAGCCGTATCTGAGTTGCTTGCAAAACCCACGTCAGCCAGCTTAGCAAATCATTTTAGCTTTTGTTACATTGTTAAACTAAGAAAATACTGACCACTGGCGCAAGAAACTCCTTAACTAGTTATAAAATATTTAAAACGATGCCTTTTCGTATCTAAGAATGTTAACATATTTACAGATTAATCGTAAAACTAGATTTGTCGTTTCAGCCTGTGTTTTAAGCAATAGGCCTAGTGGACCTAGCCTCCATAACGGTCTGTGACGTCACTCCGAGTCCTTACCATATATGGTAATCTTTATAGCTTTAAAAGCTGCCAATTTGTCCCGTCAAGCGGTGCTCTTTGCTTAGCTCAACTAAAGTCACCTGGTCAGTGAAGCGGAAGGTCGCGGGTTCGCGCCACTAGGGGGCGGATTGTAGCAGGGTGGGTGGGAACCGCTAAGCTGGCCAGGTGATGAGTGAGGCGGGGGCACCCGCTCAGATGGCACCTGTGCACGAGGTGCCATCTGGGTTGTTCCTTTTTGGAAGCAAGCAAGTTTATTAATATAGCACAATTCATACATAGAAGCAATTCAATGTGCTTTAGAGTGAAAATAGAAAAAATTCTTGATTAGAATCCAAACAGTTTACACAGAGGTTATTCCTCTGATAGCGGCAGAACTTCCATTACAATTGGTCAAATATAGCAGGATATACATTTAATAACAAAATAAATCAAGAAGGGTAATATAAAGTACAGCATAATAATAAAATATAGAATGATTGCAGGGAGCTATTAACTATTTGTTGCAGATCTCTTGTTATAGAGTTCGAAATTGTTTTTAAAAAGTCTGATGGCAGTGTGTCGTGACAACATTTAGATGCTTTAAGATGTCAAACTGTTTCTTCTAGGGATTTTTGATCAATTGTAGTAAATTGTGACATAATAACCAAGATATGTCTTTGTGGCCTTAGTGATGGTACAGTGTCCTTGTTAGTCTGTGTAGTTCTGATGGTCCGTCTGATACTTTTCATTTTTGCAATTAAGAAACATGCAAATTCATTACATTTCACTGTTGACATCTGCTTTATAGGGTTTGTAAGCTTGCCGACCATGACAAATAGTGTGTGGGTATTATTGATATTTTTGTTAATCATTCCCGATAAATGTTTCTGTCTGGCACTGCGTAACTTAATGTTGAAGTTACCAAGGCTTTGTTTAGAGATGTCATAGTGAATTTGAGGTTTTGTTTTCCTCCACTTACGTCCTGCTTTCCTTCATTCTCTTTTCAGAGGTCATAAATGAGTTCACGTGTGTTCCGAAGCAGAAGGTTGCGGGTTCGACTGGTGTGGGCACTGGCGAAACCAGTTGTCAGGAGTGTCTGCAATTTTATATTTAATTTTATTGAATATATTTTTTTCTACTTTCGTTGCTTATCTCTATGGTAACCCGTTCCATTCTCGTTGAGTCTCCCCTTTCCCGTAAAATGGTTGTGTCCCAGAGTCACCCAACTCCCCTTCCCTTCCAGTGAAAACCCAGTGCGTCGTCCATGGTATTCTAAGTACTGATTCACAGGTGGGGCACTCTGGAGCCATTTTCATACATATTAAAGAAACTCTAATCAGTAGAATCATCCGGTTTCAATGTAGATTGTATGTAAACACCTTCATGAATCGTTCCGTGTATAGTTTGGGTTGCTATGGGGACCACAGCCGGCAGGAGAAAAACTTGTTAGCAGGCAACATGCATCTCAGAAAGGTGTGTGCATTGCTATTTATGCTCTATTGCACCGTATTACATCGTTTTACAAAAGAATGTTCTTTTTTGGAAAAAAATTGGTTACTTTACAGATTTTATAAATAATACTGCGCTGCCGCTCCTCTGCTTGGTGTCATTACACAAGGATATCAGAATAGATTTTCTTTCTTTTAAATTATTTTTATTCTGTTTAATTTCTAGATAGAATAACCATATTTTGGTAGTGCCATTAGTTTCTACCTTGTATTATTTGTTTGATTAATTAGTTTCAACCCAATGCAATGTAATATGACAATAGTTCCATGAAGTTATCAAGAAATCCCATTGAAACAGGCCTTACTCACCCAATGGACTACAGGGGCTGCAGCACAGGGCCCGGCCACAAGAGGGCACCACAACCATGAATGCAAATACAATTTTGTTAACGTCATTTATTATCTATATTTGCGTTCATGCTGACTGGCCTTTGTCTTTTTCGTTTGTGCGTACTTATGACGCTATCACGCAACTCCATATTGTATTTTTGTACCACAAGACCGGTCCCAAGTCCCATGTGCATAGAGCTAGCAAATATTGGTCTGCTTGTGATTTAGAAAATGTCAAATAATCCCTTTATGGTCCACGAGTATTAGTCGCTCACAAACACTTACTTTTGCACAAGGAAAAAGAGAACAAACACAAGAAATTAATACACATTTTCAGGCAGCCTGCTTGTATTAGCAGAAGTATAATAGCATTATGGGAGAGTGGGCCGCAGACAGGAAACCAGCCGTGTTTGTGAAAACAATCAGGAGCAAGTTCCTAACAGCGAAATCACCGCCGGTGAAAATAGTTCTGCTACTGCGTCAGTTACTAATCATAGTGCCACCAACATGGTAAAAGAGGACAAAATATCATTTGATTCTGCATGTTGGTGTCCGAACACTGATGAGTGGCGCTCACACTTGTGAGCCAAGATTTGAAGCACCGCTACTGTGTCAGAATAAAGATGGGCCATTTTAGTCTTCTGATAGGGTATCGGCTATGAACGTCAGCGCAGGTGCTTAGGTTAAACTGTGTTCTCTTTGTTCTTTGGGAGAGGACAGATTGAAGCACTTGACACTGATGTCAGTTGAATATGACCTTTTGCACCTGTTGGATTTTACCAAAAATATTTCTTACTTTGCCTCTAATAAAGCCAGGAGAAAGGCGCTCTAACAACAGCACTGGAAAAAATAAGAGACCACTCCAACTTTTTCCTTTCCAAAAAAGTTGGAAAGGAAGTTTTTTAGTGAGGAACGGAAGGGTTAAAATTAAGAAACCACTGCAAATTGAGCACTACTTTTGTTCCTCTCTCAAAACGTTCCTTTTCAACATTTTTGATAAGGAACGAAATAAGTGCAGTTGTCTTTATATTTTTTCCAGAGCTGTGCAATTCATTGTTATGGTATATATTGTGACACTCCTATCGGCTGGGATTTGTGTTGTCGGTTTTAATCCTATTTCAGAGTAGCGCTTGACTACATGGCCCGTAGCATCATCTATACCCTTCTGGTTGTGGCATTTGTGCGCCAACTTGTAATCAGGGGATCTTTCTCCAGTTTCATTCTATTTGGGTTTATTGTGGAATTACTAAGATTGTCAATTTGGATGCACAGAATTCTGTGATAGTCTGCCCACATTACAGACACTATGTCTGTTTGTTATGTGACTGTGTGTTGGTAGGCTACGTAGCCATTATAGTGACTGCTGTCACATCTCACACAAGAAACCAAGTAATTGATATTTCCCAGCTAAATAATCCATTCCTATAGTAAGCCATATTCATACAGTAGGCATCCATATTCAAAATCTCCCTGTATCTCTCTGCAGTCCCATCCTGCTTCAAACAGACCACCATCGTCCCTGTAGTGAAGAAACCTTCCAACAACTGCCTGAATGATTACCCCGTAGCACTGATCTCCATCATCATGCAGTGCTTCAAGGGGTTGGTCAGAACACACATGCAAAATTGGTGGCTTACTAAATACTTTTTAGCCCCACTGTACTTGAGGATGCAGTTTTTAGACTACAGCTCACCATAATATGCGTAAATTATTTCTGATCTGTACCAAGGCTCCTTTTGTTCCAACTTATATTAATGAATGGAATGTAGTTCCAGTGCACATGGAGTGAGGACCATGTTATTTCCATCCCTCCTTCTAAAGCCGTGGAGCCTCTCCACCCCTGTGATCTGTTCTCATCCCACCAAGCCACGTTTTTGAGTAATGCCCGTCTGTCTGTGTGAATGTGTGAATGCCCGTCTGTCTGTGTGAATGTGTGAATGCCCGTCTGTCTCTGTGAATGCCCGCATGTCTCTGTGAATGCCCGCATGTCTCTGTGAATGCCCGCATGTCTGTGTGAATGCCCGCATGTCTGTGTGAATGCCCGCATGTCTGTGTGAATGCCCGTCTGCTTCTCTGAGCAGGGTCCTAATGCTTCATGTGAAGCAGAATGTGCAGATGACTGGGAGCCAAAGAAGGAAGAGGACCCCATGTTTGTCCCAGAATAACTTATTCTCTAGGCCCTTTGTGGGGACCCTGTCCAGCTTGGTGAAGGTTAGGTTCACTCTGGATGTGGACAGATACATGACCATGCGTAAAATTAACATGAGCTCTTTTGGTGTGAAAGTGGAATGTCTAGAAATTTTAGACTTGATTGTAAATATAAACGGTTGCAACAGGCCCCCGGGCCCATGTGCAAACCAAAATCACAGGCCCCTATCAACACCAATACTTCCCTTAAAAGTATGATATATTGGTTGTTAAGGCTGCATGTTAATACCTACTCAGTATTGTCAACATTGTAATAACAGCAGACTAAAAAAAATATAATCTAAGGGCAAGACATCCTAATTCTGTGAAAAATATCCTAAATTATATAACATAAATGAGTAGATCAATCTATTGATCATTCAGGAATCTAGACACTCGCTACAGCAACTAGCTTCCAGCGTAGCTCAACTCAGCAGTCAGGTTGAAACACATTGCCAGTCACCTCAGCTCAACTGCAGTTACGAGTCAGACTACTAGTTCAGCTTCCTTTCCAGCCAGCCATTGTTAGCCTGTGAGCCTTTTTTCCCTCTTCCTGAACAATATTCTGGAGACTTTGTAACCTGTGGTAGTTTTCTTCTCCAGTGCTTCCTAGTTTTTCAGCAGCAACCAGCCACCTACGCTGCTGCTAGATCTCGTGTTTCTTTTATAATTAGTCTACTCACGGGGAAGGCTGCACAGTGGGCCACAGCATTATGGGAGAGGGGTTCTGACATTGGAGTCTTATTCACTGTTTGTAAGTGAGATGCACAATATTTTTGACCACCAGTGCGAGGCAGGCTGGAGGCAGACTTTTCACTCATCGTCAGAGTTCAGGCTCTGTAGCTGGGTTTGCTGTAGAGTTCTGCATTTCGGCAGCTGAGAGTGGGTGGGATGAGACTGGTATACAGGTAGCCTTTATCCAGTCTTTCTGAAGAGATAATGGATGAGTTAGCCGCAAGAGATGGGACCACTGGCTTAGATTTGCTCATTTCTCTTGCCATTTGCCTTGATAACTGCCTTAGGGAGCAGATTAGGGAGAGAAATATATGCAGATCATGATCTAGTACTCATTCTCAGTTTAGAGCAGTTACCACCAGTGGTCATCCACCTCTTATTGTATTGTTTCAGCAGAACCCCCCCAGAGAATCCTGAGGAACCCATGCAATTATGAAGAGCTCTTTTAACTCCTGGAGAGCGTCAGTGTCGTGTCCTTGACGGTTTTTGTTTTTAGCGTGGTGAGGCCGGTGAAACTTGAGCTAGCTGTCAGGCTCATCAGTAAGAGAGGGGATTCTGATGAACCATACAATCACACCTACCCCCGGCCCTAATCAACGCATGCAGCTGGAGGCCTCCATCTTGAGCCCTGAGGGAAACATCACTCTGCAGGCATTAGAGGATTCTGGAGCAGATGACAATTTCATTGACGGCTCACTGGTGGACCAAGCTGATATTCCTGTAGAACTTCTTCCTTATCCCAGCGATGTGAACACTCTGGACGGATGACGACTGGCACATATCACTCACATAACAGCACCTCTAAACTTACTACTGTCCGGTAACCACAGAGACAATAAGACTATGGTTATTTCTTCACCACATACCCCTGTGGTATTTGGTCTGACTTGGTTAAGATCACATAACCCGCGCATAGATTGGTCTTCATGTTCCATTGCTAGTTGGAGTACCTTCCGTCTGTCACGCTGTTTGCATTCAGCTGTAGCTCCCAATTTGTGTTCAGCACACCCCAGTGGGAACCACACGATTTATCTCTAGATCCCCGGACCTATCATGACCTCTGAGAAGTTTTCAGCAAACAGAGAGCATCATCGTTTGCCAGACCGCTGCCGGATCCCAGCACCTACGTACGCCCCTGGACAGAAGGTTTGGTTGTCCTCTCGTGATCTTCCACTGCAGGTGGAGTCTCAGAAGCTGGCGCCCCGGTATGTTGGTCCCTTTGAGATTGAGAATCAACCCTTCTGCCATGAGACTAAACTTACCTGCATCTATAAAAGTGCATCCCGTGTTTCACGTGTCTCTTCTCAAGCCTGTGTCTGCCTGTACTCTGTGCCCTCCGGCTGAACCCCCTCCACCCCTCCAGGTTCTGGATGGTCACCCAGCATTCACAGTGCGAGCGATCTTAGATGTTTGCTGTCAGGGTCGCGGATTTCAGTTCCTGGTTGACCTGGGTGCCCAGGAGCTCTATTTTGGACCCTGCACTCCTCTGGGCAAGCCGGGTTGTGCGCAGGGTGTCACTCGTTAAGAGGGGGGCTCTGTCATGATCAGTCCATCACCAGTTTTAGTTCTCTGTGTGTTGTGGTTTTTATTTGTCTGTCTCTCTGGTGTGTGTGTGTTGTGGTTGTGGTCTTCTCAGACACCTCAATATAAGCTATGATTGTCATGTGTGCAGTTCCAATCAGGAGGTGTGGACAGGGTGTTTGGGGCCTATCAGTAATGGCCATCACATCTTATCTATTGTCAGTTGTTCAGCATTTGTCAGCACATATGGGTTGTGTTAGGTTTCTCATGCCATTTCCTGTCACCTGAATCCTCCTACATTAGACCATATTCATTTTGTACTCTTAATTTAATAAATTATTGAAAACTATTTCAAATGGATTTGTTTATTAATCTTCTAAAAAGTACAGTCATATTATGTATAATGCTATGCATGACAGCTGCATTTTATGTAAATATTTGCATTCAACTGTATAACTGCCAGTCAGTACAGTTCAGTTGTGTTGAGAGGACAGTTATGGCTGAAATCGTATTAGTCCATTTACCTTGAAACAACGAGTTCCTGTACACTTTGCTCACAGGTCTGAAAACAAGGTATTGGTGCTAGAAGAAAAGACAAGAACAGGATTGAGTACCACTGAAAGTATAACAGGTCTACAGGATTGTTGTTTTGTGTTAAACTCATTCAACCTACTTCCAGGAGTGTTACTTTCTCCAATTTGACTTGATGTTGTAGGTTGGACCTCCACTGCAGGCCTCCAATTCGCTGTTAGGACACATAGATGATATGACAATAGCGGTCAAGTTATGTCACGGTCCAGGTGGCATGTTTTGGTTTCCAAGCGGCCCTGAATCGTGACCTCCATATGCATGTTCATTGTGCACCCCTGTGTTCTGGTAGGTTAATCACAATGTCTATTGAAGCTCATTCCTTTCAGTCATTGTTGGAAGTTTACCCCAGATGGGTGTTTGTTATTTTATATTCACCTAGTGTATTTGTGTTGAATATTACACGTCATTTCGTGCCTTATATTTTGGGTAAAATAAATCCCTTTGTTCGTCTCATCCTGCGCTTGGCTCCAACTCTCTACAAACTCATGACACCCCCCATCTGGCTAGGAGCACAACGCATGTTCATATGAATATCTAATGGAATAAAGTTTTTTTTTTTTTACTTACTCTACAAACCATAGTAATTAGGTCCTAAGAAGCTCTGAGGCCTGGGGGCTATTTGATCAAGCATGCATACACACTGATCAATGGATAACCACAATTTTAAATTTGTTCATATGTAGACCTTTAGGATTATTTCTACTCACTCTTGATAAATGAGCCCCCTGGACCTTCAGTGGTTTAATCTGTCTTCTCCCAAAGAACAAAGAGAACACAGTTCAACCTAAGCACCTGCGCTGACGTTTATAGCCGATACCCTTTCAGAATACTAAAATGGCCCATCTTTATTCTGATATAGTAGCTGTGCTTCACATCTTGGCTCACAGTGTGAGCCCCACTCATCAGTGTTCGGACCACAACATGCAGAATTAAATGATATATGGGCTGTTCAAGATAGAGACATTTGGAGAAGCATAGGGACATTAGGAAACATCAAGAAGATAGATGAAAAGAAGGCTGAACATCTAAGACAGACATTAACTATATTTTCTGAATAAACAACAAGGAACGCTTCTCCCCCTGCCTTGGGTCATTTATTATTCTGCAAAAGAGCTAGACGCCAACAATGGAGAAGCTGAGTTCAGCAGTTATGCTGTACACAACTGGAATAAACTACCAGACGATCTTAGATGTTCACCAAACATGTCAATTTTTTTAATCCAGGCTAAAAACACTTCTCTTTTCACGTGCCTATGACTGAGCTTTTAAACGTAACCCCACTGTGAGCCTGTTTTTATAACAGCACTGTTTAGTCTAATAGGTTTTCTATCTTCCTATGTTTTATATTCTATTTCAATTTTATTATTCTATGTTTTATTATTATGCTGTATTTTATAATACTCTTCTTGATTTATTTTGTTATTAAATGTATATACTGCTATATTTGACCAATTGTAATGTAAGTTCTGGTGCAATCAGAGGAATATCCTCTGTGTAAACTTTGGATTCCATTGCATTATT
>JACXGJ010011564.1:0-19585 GCA_016801105.1 Esox niger | reverse complement strand
GTGTGTGTGTGTGTGTGTGTGTGTGTGTGTGTGTGTGTGTGTGTGCGTGCGTGTGTGGTCTAACTATACTCATGGGGATCAAATGTCCCCATGAGTAAAGTAAAACCACAAGAAACTGGACTCATGGGGACAGGCAAAAGTCAATTTCTGGCTCAGGGTTTAGATTTAGGGTCAAACTTACAATTAATTTTAGAGTTAGAATTGGGGTTTCTATAAAGTCCAGGCATTGTTGGTTAAGGTTAGGCATTACACCTAGGTAAAGTTTGGGCATAAATGTTACTTTATTGAGGTTAAGGTTAGAGTTAGATTAGGGTTAAGTTAAGGTTAGGATTAGGGTTAAGATTAGGGCAAGGGAGCATCTAATTTGTATACTCTGGTCCCCATGAGGTTAGCTGTACATGTGTGTGTGTGCGCGCGTGCGACTATAGCCACACTTAAATCAGTCAATGTTATGAGTTGTCATATCCGAGACTGAAAGTCCATAGTTAATACAAGATTGACGATTTTTTAATGAAAATGTGCACTATTTTGTGATGGAATAGTAGATAGATGACGCTTTATCTCACTGGTTCGTACCTCTTTCTCCCTCACCTCAAATGGAGATATGAATGAGTTTGGCAGCCTGGCTGTCAATGGCCAAGGGCTTAACCTCTGTGCTGATCCAATACACAGGAGTCATTCTGAGAGGTTGATATGAATCAGCAAGCTTGTAGTGTGCGTGAGTCACAAACGAGAGTCACTGAGAGATGTCTCTGTGAGGTTGCAATGAATTAATTACTGTAAGTGTGTGTGCCTGAGTCACTGATGGGAATCACTGATGGGAGTCACTGATGGGAGTCACTGATGGGAGTCACTGATGGGAGTCACTGATGGGAGTCACTGATGGGAGTCACTGTGTATTGCAGCTCTAGTAATGACAGCTCTCTGGGGATGGGGTGAGTGTTGCTGTGGAAACAAAATGTTGATGGATGAGTGACATTTGGTGGGGTGACGGAAGGTGAAAGGAGAGAGAAGGGTCCGTCTTTCTCTTACTCTTCCCCTCCTGGTTCTCTCCCTTTTTCTACATTAGTCTTTCACCTTCTCTCTGTCTGTCTCTCTCCCGTCTCTAGCTGCCTTCTCTCCCTCTCTTTGTTCTTCTTTCTCAGTGTTCTCTCCCTCTTTCTTGTCTCTTCTCCCTTTTCTCGTCTTGCTGATGTAACCGTAACAGCAAAATGTCAGCAACAGTGTCAGTGGCTTCATCCCAATCGGCAGGCTATTCTCTCTGAGCTCGCTAGGATTTAAAGTTAGGACACTAGCACGTCCAGGCAACAGGAGGCTGGTTGGGATGCAGCCCGTAAGAGTCCGAGTGGCTAGCTGGTTCTGTTGACGGGCTATGGGTCAAGCTCAGACCACGGGGGGAGACCAGGGGAAGTTAGCGAGCGCTGTGACATGCTAGATTCCGCTTTGCACCGGATGTTTTCTGCATGGGTGATGGAGGGTGTGATGTCATTGCAGCCTGGGTTCAGGGGTCAGGGGGGTGTGGCTCTGGCTAATAGGTAGGGCACGACCAAGGAGTGTTGTCCACGTGAAACAGCCGGTCGTTATCCTGGATGCGTGCGAGCGGCCACGTGTGCGCGTGTGTTTGTGCTTGCTGAATACATTTACCAACAACATCTGAACTAAACAACTGAATATTTGTGACCTGTTTGTCCGTCCATCTGTCTGTGTTCTTCTTCTCTTTTTCTACACCCTCTCTATCTCCCTCGATTCTTCTGCCTAACCCCTTCCACACCTCTCGTTCTGTGTTTCAGTAACCTCAGCAACCTCACCAGTGTTGCGTGGTCCACCGCGAGAGAATCGGGTCCAGACTCCATCCCGGCGGTCCCAGTTACACTGCTGGATCTGTTGGTCCGTGAAGCGGTCCTCGCCTACTTCCTCCTCCTCCTGCTGGTCTGGGTCCTGAACCGTGAGTTTGAGGTCAGCTACCGCCTCCATTACCACGGCAATGTGGAGGCCGACAAGCATCGCGACAACATCCAGACCATGCGGGATCAAGCTGACTGGTTGCTAGGCAACATCATCCCCTTCCATGTCTCTGAGCAACTGAAGGTGACGCAGAGTTATTCCAAAAACCACGACAACGCCGGAGTCATCTTCGCCAGCATCGTCAACTTTTCTGAATTCTATGAGGAAAGCTATGAAGGCGGGAAGGAGTGCTACAGAGTTCTAAATGAACTCATCGGCGACTTCGACGAGTTGCTACGGAAGCCGGACTTCGCCAACGTGGAGAAGATCAAGACGATCGGCGCCACGTACATGGCGGCATCTGGGCTGAACGCGCAGCAGTGTGTCGATAACTCTCACCCCCACTCCAACCACCTGAGGGCGCTGTTCGACTTCGCCCTGGAGATGATGGGCGTCCTAGACGACTTCAACAAGAACATGTTGGGCTTCGGGTTTAAACTCCGCATCGGGTTCAACCATGGCCCCCTCACGGCGGGGGTGATCGGCACGACCAAGTTGCTCTACGACATCTGGGGAGACACTGTGAACATCGCCAGTCGCATGGACTCCACTGGGGTCGAGTGTCGAGTTCAGGTCAGCGAGGAGAGCCACACCGCGTTGAGCGGATTGGGCTTAGAGTTTGACTACCGTGGTACAGTCAATGTAAAGGGCAAAGGTGAAATGAGGACCTTCCTTTATCCCAGGAGCACTGACAGCGGAGGGCAGCTATTGACTGAGCCAGGGCTCAGATTGGCTGCTGTTTTGCCCCCGGCGAAATCTGTCCAATCACAGGTGGCTTTTGGAACCAAGGGGCCTGGAGACGCCCCGATAAAGATGGAACCTAATGCAGGCACCAACGATCCAGCTCTCTGTCCCTCGTCTTCCTCTCGTAGTCCTCCCCCCATATCCTCCACGCACACCCCAGAACCCTCCACCCTTGGAACCCTGGGAGCTCCCGGACTAGGGCATGAGCCAGGCGTGGCCAGTCCTAGCGGGGCGAGAGGTGGGTGGGTAACACCCACTGGCTCGCCCCATTCTTGGGCTGGACTCCTCCCTCACCCCCTTACCCTGGATGTTGACCCAGAACTGGTGCCCTGCACTCTGGCACAGCCTGAGGAGGAAGAGGAGGAAGAGGAGGAGGAGGAGGAGGAGGGGGCTAATGAGCTGACGAAGCTCAACAAGGAGAATTTCACCTCACGCCTTTGATCTATCAAGTGCTGATTTAGGATCAGGTCCCCCTTTGCCCGTATGACATTATGATTTTTAAAACTGATCCTGGATCGGCACTCCAACACTGATAGTTTATGTTGGTGAGGCCCGACAGCGGCTTCTTGAACTGAGTTGCTAAAGATGCAGTTTCGTTGGGATGGTGGACGGCGTCTTCCCCCTAACTAAACCTGTACATCGACCTTCTGAACCCAGACGCTTAGTTCACCCGCTGAAATGTTTCCATGAACGGACAGTCAGAAACAGTCATATGATGAGGGCTCATCACATTTCTATGTTTTTTTTTGGGGGGGGTTCTGTGTTGAGCACAGTGGGGCACTATAGGTTGGAGGGGGGGAAGGATTTTTGCTTGTTTTGTTGCTGTATTTAGAGTTCTCAATTTAATTCGCTGTGTAAAGAAGTGCCTACAGGACAAGAATCATCAACGAACAAGTAATTAATCGAACAAAAGCACAAAAAGGTTGAATCAATCCTAAGCATGGCTTTTTTTTACCTAGATTACCGATGATGCTGTGGTTCTTTTATTACAACATTTTTTTAATGCAATTTATTTTACTATACCATTAATGTTTTTGCCATATTGTTTTTCCCTTTGTAATTGTAGCCTTTCCACCCGACCCTAAAGGGAATTTAAGTCACGGACGATGGAGGATCATGGGTCAAAAGCGGAGAATTCTTGGTAGAAAAAGGGAATGAAAAAGCTGCATTACGAGTGTTTCTGCTGTTAGATGAGGGCTTACATTGTTCATATACTGCATGTGCAGAAGCTGGATACAAATTAGAAACCCCACAAAAGGCTTATCTTCAAAATGCCTCGTTTTAGGCCGACGTTTCCAGGAAGTAAATTTAACAAATCAACTTTCGAACAGCTTCTTTAAGTGGTCGAAACATTTCTCCTCAATGTGTCGCACACAGTGTGTACCAGACCAGCCTTCGATGGTGTTCTCACATTCCCACAATGGGAACTGTCAAATTGTATTGTAACATGTATTGGGCAGTCTTCATGGTCAGAAAACCAAGTAGATACATGACAGCGGCACTCTGTGATAAGGTGTATAGTAGATTAACTCAAAAAGCGCACATCCAAATATAGTTTAAGGGAATAGTAGGGTGTTAAAGGGATTCTTTGGTAAAGATTAAAATGGGAATGCACTTTAAAAAAAAGCATTAGCTCTGAGTGACAATCAAATATTATTAAAGCCACCATTGATTAATTGAAGATCTGTTTTTTAAAGGGATAAAACAGTATATCAAGTCTTCACACTCTTGTTGAAAATGTAGGTTTTTATGTAAAGGCTGAAATCAATACAAATCATTTCAGATCATTTTTCACCAAACATCCTCCAAGGACATTTTCTGCATTAATTCCAAAATATATATTTGGCACAAAGCCAACATAATTTATTATCTAAATGACATGGTGCCTACTGTCAAGCGTGGTGGCAGCAGCATCATGCTATGGGGCTGCTTTTTTCAGAATGGACAGGGGCTCTGTTCAGGATGAAGGGGACAATGAATAGTTCCAGTGTTTAAGATTTTTCTTGTGGAAACAGGAGATTCCCTTAAACATATAATGAGCTTGAACTCTTCCGCAACAATTAGTTGAAAAAATTGCAAAATAAAAAGGCGTGGTAGATAACACTTACTGCAATAATTCAAGCAAAAGGTCTTTCCACAAAGTACGAGTATAGAGATATGTGCACTTTTGCAATTAAGGCATTGTCTGTTTTAAAAAAAATCTGTTTAAAATAAATACATCTGTTTTTCACTTCAATATTGTTGGTTACAAGATTTCAGCCTTTACTTAAAGAAAAGCTGAATTTTCTAAAAGGGTGTTTAGACTTAATATCAACTGTATGTATATGTAATTTATGGCATTACCTATGAGGAACAGAAATCAGTTTAACCAGTTTATTTTATAACAGGTTACGTATATTAATGTATATTAACATGCAAACTCAACCCAGTGGGACATTTCCATCTGATGTATTTGTTGCCACAATTTCATTTGACTGACTCCAGATGCAACTGCGGCTTTAGCTCGGCCGCCTTCAGGTTGGTGCGACATGCTGGTTTTGAGGAGTGGGACCTTTAACCTTTCACCCAGACACAGCCTCTGCTTGAGAGAGGCGCTACTGTAATAATGTACTTTAAATGTGCCACTTTCATTGAATTGTTATTTGGCTGCAATGCAACCTATGTTTTTGTAAATTTTCTTTTTCAGAGCTAATTTGTTGTAGCGCCTAAAAAGTATGACAGACTGTATTTAATTTTTCCCCCCTTGTGTTTTGTATGAGGATGATGACGTGCTTGTGGAATTTATTAATAGCTTTTTGTGCAGTGACAACTGCATCTCCTGTTCAGAGACATTATCCATTCGCTTTCTTTCTCGCTTTTTATCTTTTTTTCTCCGTCTGATTTCCTGCGAAGGGCAATTTGGACAAGGTTTCCTAGCCATGTTCTCTCACTTTTCTTATTTTGTCTTTCATCCTGCCTTTTCTTCCTCTTTTCTACTACTTTTACTTCTGAAAGAAAAGGTCTATAGGGTATTAATATGTAGCTCGGACACTTTTGTGACATTTCAACCTGAGGGGAGAATGAATATTTTTTTAAGAGAGAAGGCGAGGATCCAGGTTCAGTTCAGTATTTTGATTCCTGTTTTGGCATCAGATAGTCTGCCGTGATCCTAGAGCTGGGCTTTGGGTATACATGCAACTTCGGGAAGATCCATTTAAAACAAGGAAAAAGAAAGTGGGCTATTAGACCAATTTCACAGGTAAATAATATAAACATATGAAATTAATCAGCGCAGTTAGAGTATATTTCCTATGTGAGTTTGCCAATGAAAAGATCTGTTGATTCTGCTCAGTGTTTATATTATTAATCACAGGAATGTTGATCTATAGTGGGATTGACTGTGACTTGGGCAGATTTGAAAAGCCATGGTTCATCTTCCTGGTGAGCAGACCATGATAACTTGCAACCATCCACCTATTTGGTTTATAGTTGTCCAGTTGTCTGTGCAGTGAGTTCAGAGACAGAGTACTGTAGCAATTTGTTTGGAGCATTGAAAGGGCACCATCACCAAGACTGGTAACTAAAGGCCTATATTTTTGCAATGGTATCCAACAAGAGCAGAGGGGAGGGATATGGGCACGCAACCCGTCTTGAAGAAGGTGTTCCTCACCTGGAACACCTGCGTCCTTAATACAAAACTCAAAGGGAATAAAAGGATTATTTAACCCATCTCAGACTCTGTGCTGTCTGGTCAAAATGGAGGACGAGAAGGAGTGATGAAAAGGAGGAAATGACTGCTTGTTTGTGTGATTTTCACACCTCTGATATGTGCATCTGAGTTTGTGTGTGCGTGTGTGCGTGAGCAACTTTTTCAGCACAACTTCTTTCCCTATACACTCCTACTATTCATCATTGGTTTCCGTCCCTGTATATTGTCAGTCTTTACCAACAGTAGGGTTTGCATGTTAGCTTTCATGACATGGATGAAGATTTTCCGAGTCTATTTGAGCTTAACTTGACATAATTGAAGTAATGTAATAACAAATGCCATTTAGTGGATGTTTTTATCCAAAGCGATGAAGTCATGAGTGCATTAATTTCACGTGTGTGCAGTCCCAGTAATCAAACCCGACATGCTGATGTTACAAGCCACAGGCCCCGACAGCTTAGCCTCGCAGAATAATCACATCTAATACTAATTGGGAGACAAATGCCCCAAACAAACATATTGCACAAGATAGATGAGTGAATATTAAAGGAAATAAGTATTGATCTTACTGAACCGGTGTATCAGTCTGTGTGTCTTTTCCCCTGCAAAGGATTTCCTTTTAGCAGGCTTTCACTAAGGAACTATACAAGGGAAATATATCGGAGGTTAATGTATATGAGAAAAAAATGTTTATTTTTTGCAGAGAATATATCTATATTTTTCTTTACTTTTCCTTATTAAATACTCATGGGTGTGTTAAGCACATTCTAACTGTCATCACAAGCAAAAAAGTTTATAATTCACTTGCTAAGTGATTAAGTTGCACACTCATTTTCTTCCACTGCTATGGAAAACTAGCTATGTAAGGTTAACTCCAAGGTTTTATTTTCCACACTGGGTGAATGATATTTTTGAAATAAGCCAAAGAGTTTTAATTTGTTGATCTGAGATGTTGTTGTGTTTTGTTGTTTTTGTTTTACCTTTCAATCAGTCGGTGTGCCATTTAGTTTGATGTTTTTAATTTGTGCACGTCAACCAATTGCCAATGTATCATTTAAAAACCACAATGAACATAATCTCTATACATTTGCACAAAGCACTCACTGTGTGTGTATGTACATATCCGTAGTATGTATTTGGATGTCACATTTATGATTTTGTTTTAACTTTTCTACATGTGCATGTGCTCGAATTTGACTTTCTGTGAAAAAAAAACTATGAACAGAACACTTTAATATCAAACTGTTTTGTGTCTGTCTGTCTATCAGAGTGAATGTGAGTAACGTCAATATTTGTGACAGTATTTTGGCATCGTGTCAATACATTGACATCTGTGAGGATCAATTACTCAACCACTGTTATCATGGCAAGTGCAATAATAATACTTTTTTGTATAGCTCAAGCCCCTGAATATGATCACTAGAGCTGTTACATATGTGTGAAATTGCAATAATGGGGATCTAGTTTTTAAAACACCCTGGATGATGGAGAGGTAAATTGGCCAGAAAGGATCTCCTGTTTACGTGGACTCTTCATTTTAGGTCTATTTATGTCAGCATGTTTCTCTTCAAAACTATACTCCATAAGAAATTGACCCACACTTTTTAGTATGGTTGGACATGTTCAAAGAACTTGCAAAAATATTATTCCTGCTATGTAATTCCTACGCTTACTATATAAACGCATTCGCACACGTGAAAACTATGAAGGGAAAAAAATCAATTGCCCATATATATTAACAAGATATTAATCTAAAAAATGATTTAGGGATGTAAATATATTAACAGTCTCTTACCGCCCCTAGCGGAGTATTTTGCGAACTTCGCGTGACGCACTCGAAGCTTCTGTGGTCTATGCTTTTATAGGTTTACGTAGGGCGTGATTGCACGACCCCTCCCCCTCTAGTCTACAGTCTATCTGGAATTGAAAAGAAAAAAACTTTTTGTAGCGAAGGAATCAACAGACGCCATCTTGTCGTGAATCGGAATTAGGATTTTGGTAGATCACAATTTTTTATTTGGAACTTGACCATCCAAACCAAGGATTAACTGTATCCTTCCACTGAAAACGAACTATTTTCATCATTTTGGAAATATTTTTTGACAGAAAAACGGGAATTCGATCGGTCATCGTCGGCGAGAAAACCCCCGTATATCTGATTTCCCCTTCAGTGCGGAGCTCGAGCACCTATCGCGGTTCGGAGCAATATTTTTTTCCCGGGAGTAGCCGGAAAAGAGACAGCTTCTTACGGACAATATTGCAAGAAAATATCATGTGTATGCAGTTGTGCATTTTTATGGAGCTTCGAACGATTTTTGCATGAAGAAATTTGACGTCACAAAATGGGTTGTTTCAACGTCTAAAATTAACGACTTTAGTAATGTGACAGGAATGCAGTAATTAATGTGAATATATTGTTATCACATGTTAACCTTAATTTTGCATGGGCAACATTTTTATTAGGGTTATTTAACGACAATAATGTGGGTGTTGGATTATCGTGGGTTGAATGGCGGTGGCGAAGCGGGGCGCTGTTTCATCCTTTTTGAAATTCTCTCACTATTAGAAAATTAGCAGGTTAGCCAACGTTAGCGAGCTAACTGCTTGCTAACGTGCTAACTAGTGAAATAAAGGTGGAGGTTGTCAAAACAACTTTTCCTGTCGCAGGATTTTTCTTTGAACACATTTTTATAATAATAAAATAAAAAATCCACGAAAGATCACAATGGCCGAAAACCTGCTCGATGTCGGACCTCCCAACTCGAAGCGACCGAAGCTGAATTCACCTGCGCTGTCAGCGTCAGATGGACCAGGTAAGGAAGGCCCACGAACTAACTAGTACTGGACTGTGGTTACTAACCAAACGTTAGTTTTACATAGTTCGTTTAGTACTTAGTTAAATAATGACTGACCAGATACAATGTTATTAAACTATCTAGCCAACGTTAGTTAAAAAGTTAGTCATATGTTGAACAGGCGTGTCGTCATTCTAAACAGCTGCAAAGTACGTTACTGTACTAGTTAGCTAGCAACATTTTGACATCAATGTTGTTGCTGGCTACTACTGTACTGGTGTAGCTAGTAGCCTACACTAGGTCCTTGCTACTTTGGCCATGATAAGGAGTGGCAAGGATTGGAATGTTATGTAAAGAGACTGGTAACGTTACTTAGCTGGCTGGTCAGTAGCAAAACTTTGGCAACGGGTCATTTTATGTGTTCTGGAAATAAAGAAACAGTCGTTTTTTAGGTGGCTAACGTTGGACCGCTACAGTAGAGATCTAGAAACGTAAACCCGTGTAACACAATAGCCAATTTACATGGTTTTCCAGCTAGAAAACGGGATATTGCTTTACGTCGTCAGCATGCGATGCTTTGTCAACATGGAAATGCACAACCATGTTTTCAAAATGTAATGTGGCGGTAGCCTACATGTCAGACTGGTTTCGAACTACTGTACAGTAGCTAAAGCTAATTATGCACGTCAATCAAAATTGAACCAAACGTTGACTCTATGATTTGTGAATCTGCTGGTGGCTAAATTCTGTTGCAATGTTTACTTTGATCAAATCTCTTGATGGTAGATTTCTAGTTACAGGAACAGTTGAACTTCAATTGACACGGTCTTACATCCTGCTGCACGCACAACTCGCTTGGAGTATTGGCTCAGAATGTCTTGAGAGGCGAATGTTTAATAATCGATATATTACAGTAATGTCCCAGTCCCACATTGCCGTGCATTTGATTGCATAAATGTGTCTTAAAGATGCATTCATTAATGTCGCGACGTATTGAGGTCCGGTGGTCATTTCACTGTAGCTACTTGAATCCCCTGCTTTTTTAATGCACCTGTAGGGGGTAAATCTTTGAAAGGTTCCAGATTTTTTTTTAAAGTTGCAGCGGGAGATATTCATAACAGAAAATAACCTTCTCTGGTGTGGTGAATTTATTGAAGTGCACCAAATGCAGACAACGACAGAGATCCCATTTAGATCGGAATGTTGTCTGTATTTTGTGCCTTCGACGAAATTCACCATTGGAGCATCACAGTCGCAGACATTGTTTTTGTTTTTATTTTCTGCACCTGACACGCAACATTATTTTCCTCTTTGTTGCTAACCCCAGAGGTGCATGACAGATGTAACCCTCGTTCAGAATCTTTGTCAAACATTGTGTGATGTACTTAAAAGCTTAAACCATGAGTATACACAGACGCAGGGTTGGGTTACTCCACTCGTCTACAGTTGTCCTGAAAAGGGGAGAATTATTATTATTTATTTTTTTACAAAATAATCAAGACAAGATGTTTTGTTGTTCCAGAATCCATGTACTGCTGTAGCATGGGTTTAAATACAGCCCACGGCTTTCACCAGATACTCTATATTTCCTGTGAAAGAAAGCACCTTAGTGTCTTAACAATTATTTGCCGTACAAATCTTGGTTTGAGGGCATCCTTTTCAGATGATTTGTTTAAGCACTTCCATAATAATAAATATATGATGATTATGTTGACAAAGAAAAATAGTTGGCAATGAATTTCATTTTTGTCATGTTAGGTCTGCGTGGGGCAGGGCAAAGAAAACATTGAAATAATGGTTGAGGCTGTTGCTACACCGGTAGAACATAACAGTGAAGGCTTAAATAATGTTAACATTGAAGACTTATTTAATAGCTCGGTAGTTTCATCAGACAAGTGTGCCATTGTTTGCATTTCAAAGTTTATTTTATTTTTGCTTCATGGCGTGAATTGTTTTGATGCGAACCATCGTTCGTCTTGAATACATGCTTCAATACATGCCTGAGCTGCGTGTTAACGTAGCGTCAGCACCACCGCCAAACCGATGGTGAACTCGTGCACATGGAATTTATTTTCACTACGAAAACTGTTACTGATGTAACATGCAACGCGTGTCGGTTTGTGTGTTTTTTTATTTCTCAGCGTAATAGAAACGTTGCGCTAAATGCGTCCTTAGTCTGTCTACATTGATTTTGATAGTGGTGTCTTCAGTGTACAGTGTAAATATCGTTGCCTGTTTCAAAAACCCTCAGTGATGTTTCACTATTCCGTATTTTCTTTTATCACGTTCATTTCACAGGTTCATTTAGTACACTACAGAATTCTGGGTGAATTCTTAAATGATAAATGACATTTAAAGTTGTTTTGAATAGAGTATTGTGCCAGACGAGACCGAACATGTAAACGAGACTTGTTTTTATAAAACGGGATTAAAATGCAGCAGTGTGTTTAAACAAACAACAACAGTCTGATTAAGTATTAATCGACTATAAAAATTGTCGTTAAGTGCCACCCTATCATATAATTGTACTTCGCTAAGTGCCTTAAAATGCCTCCAAAACCTACTACATTGTTTTACTGTTCAATCTCCTATTGCCACATTAACTTAACAGATCCTGTAGACCAGAGACGAAGCGTGGAAACGCTTGGGGCTATCAGCTGTAAATTACCCCCAACAAAGGTTGTGTTTTGCCCGGAGTGTCTGTGGTCATGCACGGGCAGCCACAGAGGATCATCCCCTGCCCTGACTTTTGGCCCCTGCCTTCTGCCGTGGGGCCCGAGGGCCTGGCTTGAGTTAAACCCTTCTGTGGCACATCTCCCTTTGGAGAAGGGGTGTGTGTGATTTACAGGGATGTGCCTTTCATTGAAGTGACAGAGGAAACATGCGCCCCCTCTCATCCCCCACCCCTTGCCCCCTCATTTAGGCCATCTGTCACCCTAGCAGGGTTCTCCTGCCCCCTCACCCCTCTTTCACCCCCCCCCCCCATCACTGATACAGTAGTTGGTATTTGGTTTGCCGTAGTGCACATGTTGCCTTGGTTTTTAATGTAGCCGGCCAGAAGTCATACATGCAAACAGTACCTGCCGTACATTTGTCAGCAGTGAATTGTTATTGAAGCTTTTTAGCAAATAGCTTACGTAAGAATTCAGGAGTCCGGGCTATGTGCCAGAAGTCGCTCTGAATGAGACGACACACGTCCCATGTGTACCCAGGCTATGCTAATGAAGTGGTACCTAACAACGTTTCAACTGTGTCAGTAAATCACCCGCCTGCTCTCAGAGCTGCTCTCTAAGCCTGGTGAGATTCCAACGAGAGCCCAGGCAACCGCCTCCCCCCCCCCGGCGACACGCCTTTTGCTCTCCAAGCGGCACATTTAGGAGCCGCCCGTCACCGTACGCTCTCATGGCTGTCACTAATGGCACGGAGGTCCCTTTAGAAAATGGGTATTTGGAGACTTCTGAGAGTAGTGTCATGGCGGGGGCAAGTGGTCGTGTCACCAGCCCCATCACCCAAACCTAAGAAACGTGTGTGTGACTGTGTGTTTTTGCTCCAGCTCAGCCGGTGCCTATTACAGTCTAATTGGCAATTGTAAATTCCTGCCGGCAGTCGTTTTACACGTTTTAAGCTGCTCTTTATACCGTGCTGCTCCCTGTCATTTTAATCAAATCTGTCCCTTATTAGCGAATATTGCTATTTTTGCGGCTCCCACACGCATCTGTCATTTCTTGGCATGAAAAGAGACGTGGGGAGGAGAGTATGGATGGAGAGAGGAATGAGAGGACGATGAAAATATGCCTTGTTTAAATGGATCTAAATGAAAACAAAGAAACTGTTGCTGCATTTACAGAACAAATACATTCCAAAAAATCTCCCTCAAGCAAATTAGACGGGTTCCTTCTAGTGTTTGGCTAACGCGAACATTTGTCGGCTTTTGATTTATCTAGTCATACAACGTTGAAATTAATTGCAAAGTGTAGATGCATGCAAAAAGTGTATGGTAAAGGATGTCCAAGGCAGCTCTAGAAGTAAAGTGTGTTTTCTTGTCACTTGCAGGTTTGCTGGGCCTCAGACTTACAAATTTCACTGGTAGCCAGTACGTGGGCCGGAATGGTATTCCGGTGCTTCGAATTTTAGGAAAACGGCGTTCCGGTTTCTTTTGTAGGCAAGCCTTATTAACCTTATACACTTTGATGAATATAGTCTAATGTACAAATTGTCGGTTCCTGCACTTATCCCAAGTTAAGTGCTGCTGGTGGCACCAGCACGTTTTGGTATGTTTTTGAAGGCCTCACTGGTGCAGCCAATTAAAAATAGATGAAGTCCAAAGAATACAGAGAATGAAGGAGATGAATGGTAAGAATGAAGTGAACGAGGGCTGGTACTGGGAAGAGGTCAGAACTGGAGCTACTAAAAATAAGTAGAAAAGGTAAATGGGAGTTTTGAGTGAGCCTTGGCCTCTCACTACCTGGGAACCATTACCTTAACCATAAGCCTTGTAACTCACCCCATAACCAGAAGCGTTAACCAATCCCTAAAATTCTAACCCTAACCATCAGCCTTAACAGGACATTAAACTTGTAACCCTTACTTTAACAATAAGCTTTAACGTAACCCTAAAATGGTGACCCTTACCTTAACCATAAGCCTAAACCTAAAGCTGTGACCCTTCCCGGAGTTCTTTGATATTGAGGGATAATATAATTTGGTCTTCGGCTCAACCTTCACCCGCTCATTATGAAATACCTGCGCGGAGCCCTACAGCTGTTAGATTTGATGTTATAGTAATTTAGCAGACGCTCTTATCCAGGCTCTGACATTAACTCTGGCCAGAGGCCAGTAAAAACAGTTGTCGACACGTGGATCTCGCCCAAAACTTTATCGCATTTTCGTGTTCTTTTGTCGTAGCCTACCATTGTAGTCTGTGAAAATCTAATTGTGATATTAACTTATACTCAGTTGCCAAATATCTCAGGTGCACCTACTGAAGTAGCTTCTTAGTGTGTATCTGTATGTTTTCATGCTGGTCCTTTGGGATGTCGAACCCACTACTTTAGTGTTCAAGTGCTTGCCACTGCCTACCAAATCCCCCCCCCCCACATCAATGCAAGATAGAGCGCAAAAATGCCTTCCAAGAACTTTGACCGACAGCATTATCTCAGGAAGCTGTGGCCCGGTTATGGGATAGTCAGTGGTCTGTTATCGGTTATATGGCCCTGATTTCTCCTATTTACTCTAGTCTGTTCAGAGCCAAGTCAGCCAAGCAAAAACTACACAGCTCTCTAGTGAACTCAGCTGCCACCTGATGCCTGTCTTTGAGAAAATACTTGATCTGACGTATTTTTGTGATTAAAAAGCTGAATTCCTCCCGTTGACTTGTACCTTTGAGCCCTGAGCTACCATCAACATGGTTTGGAAGTCTGACTCTATGTAAATACGCGTGGGACATGGCTCTGTGTGAATCCACCTGCACACACCTTTAGGGAAAGGGACACCATGTGTGTTTCTGTTGTGCTCGTGCTGTATGGCAAGGCAGTAAAATATGTACACATCGCAGCTGTCTGGTCCCTAGCTATGAACCCTGATCCTTGGGCCCTGACACACACACACTTTAACATTGTGCCTTGGGTTAGGCAGATGGGGCCTGTTGCTGTTGGGTTATTTTGTCTCCCCAGTCCCGGCCCGCATTATAGTCCAGGTAAATCAGGAGAATGGGGATGGTCATGGTGAAGGGGAGGTGATGGGCATAGGGTGGGGAATGGAATAGAAGGGTCAGGGAGAGCTGAAACCGGAGACAGTCTCCTCTGCTGCCAAAGTCTAGCGCTTGCCTCTGATGCTGTTCTTCTGTCCTGCAATCTGCTATGGTAATAGTTGATTTAAAAGGGCTTCTTTGGCTGCTAGATCGTGATTCTATTAATAGGCGGGTGTTATTTTATTCATTTTCTAACTTCACGCATTCCTCAACTATCAGTGCATTCCTCAGGTACCTGCTCTTAACACTTCTATTTGATTTATCAATAAGCATAATTTGTTCCACAGGCCAGCAGGAAAATACCATCTGGAGAATAAACATTGATCAGTCATAACTTTATGACCCCTGTCAGTGGGTGGGGTATATTAGGCAGCAAGTAAACATTGTCCTAAAAGTTGATGTGTTAAAATTAGGGGGGAAAATGACAAGCGTAAGGATCCGTGCAACTTAGAGAAGGGCTTAATTGTGATTGCTAGAAGACAGGGTCAGTGCATCTCCAAAACTGCAGCCCTTGTGGGGTGTCCCCGGTCTGCAGTGGTCAGTACCTATCAAAAGGGGTTTAAGGAAGGAAAAGTGGTGAACTGACAGGAGGGTCATGGGAGGCCACGGCTCACTGATGCACGTGGGGAGTCAGATAAATCACCTTTTATTTTACATCACGTGGATGGCCGGGTGCTTGTGTGTCACTTACCTGGAGATCACATGGCACCAGGACGCACTATGGGAAGAAGGCAAGCCATCAGAGGCAGTGTGATGCTTTGGGCAATGATCTGCTGGGGTCCTGCCATTAATGTGGATGTTACTCTGACACATACAACCTACGTAAGCGTTTTTGCAGACTATGAACCCTTTCATGGCAACGATATTCCCTGATGGCTTTGGCCTTTCAGCAGGATAAATGTGCCCTGCCACAAAGCAAAAATGGTTCAGGAATGGGATTTGAGGAACACAACAACGTGTTCAGGGTTTTGACTTGGCCTCCAAATTCCCCTGATTTTAATCCAGTCGAGCATCTGTGGGATGTGCTGGAAAAACGGGTCCGATCCATGGAGGCCCCACCTCGCAACTTACAGGACTTAAAGGATCTGCTGCTAACATCTTGGTGCCAGATCCCACAGCCCACCTTCAGAGTTCTGGTTTAGTCCATGCTCCACTACACAATATTAGGCAGGTGGTCATAATGTTGTGGCTGATCGGTGTATATCATAATTCTGCTAGCCTTGTGTTCGACTTGCAACCGTTGAGGTTTGTCAAAAGAACCACTTGCCCAACTTTTTTAACCTTGACAACATGTGGATGTTTTTTTTTATTCTTGCACTTTACGGTTTAAACACGTCAAAACTGAGACGTGGCAGCGTTTTATCAACGGAATGCAGGGAACCGTTGAGTGATGCTGTGTGTTCTGTTGCCTGTTAAATGGTGTCAAAACACATTCTGTCCTGCCCCTACCTTGGGATATTCTGTATCCACCCGGTCTTAGCTGTTAACTGTGTTTGGCAGGGGGCCAACACACACTCATTTATCACTGCTCAAACATCAAATTCCCTCTCAGCTTCTCTCTCTTCTCCCTGCTGTTTGGTGTTCTCTCTGTATGCTGTGGTTCAGCAGCAGATTCTCTGAGCAGCACTCTCTAGCTAGCACTTTGGCTAATTATCTGGTTGTGATGAAACTGAAGTAGAGATTTTTCATCTCCAAATGAGCCCAACTTGAGGCCGTGCTTCCATACATTTGTGTTTTAAGCTTCTGCACCTGGGATAGACTTGTATCGGCAAATCCATACGTCCCTGAATGGAAATGTTAGGGCATAATTGGAATGGAATTGTCTGACAGTCCCAGCATTTATCTTGGAAGAGAGACTGATGGTGCAAGATATAGTCATTCCTTTTGGCTTAAATTACTGGTATTTTACTGTATTTATTAAGGCTTTGTGTGCCTCACATTTGCCAACGAAAATAAATCTGATATTTGGCAGTTTTGTTCCGTGATCATTATCAATATGGATGTGACCACACACACCTTTTGAACATGAACCAATCGAATATCAATAAATGACCCCCCCTTCTCTACCCTTTTTCCCCCTCCCAGTGGACCTTGGCTCATTGTCATGGGATGACCTGGAGAATGACCTACCAGATGAGCTGATTCCCAACGGCGGCTCAGACCTGGGTGGCCTGATGGGGGGCGCCATGCCCTCTAACGGGGGTAACACCAACGCCCCCGCCCCCCTAGGCTCCATGCTTCCGGACGCCGCTGCTAAGCACAAGCAGCTGTCAGAGCTCCTCCGTGCAGGCAGTGCCTCAAATCTCACCGGGGTGCCTGGAACGGGTTCTCAGTCGGGTGGCTTGGGTGGTCAGCTGGGCGCCACCCTTGGGAAGAGCCCCTTGGGCCAAGGATCACCCAAAACGGGCAGCGCCACTGGACAGAACTTCAACCAGGCTCTGGGCGGCCATGCCGGGATGTTATCCCAGGGAGGGCAACCCCAGCCGGGCCAGGTGATGAATGGGGGCCTGGGTCCTGGCGCTGGGAGAGGCAGGGGGCAGTACCAGGGAATGCAGGGGGCACCAGGCGGAGGAGCAGGCAGCACTCCGGCAGACACCCTCACACAGCAGGGCGTCCAGCAGATGGGGGCTGCCAGCCTCAACACAACGACTGCTGCCCAGCAGCCGGGTAACATGAACAAGGTAAGTTCACATGGATTAGAGGCACAGTGCTTTGATAGTGAGGTAAAGCTAGAATGTATACCGAATGGCAAGAGGTAAGAGTGAAGGGCTTGGTTTTGTGTGTTGAGTCATATGGAGGGTTGCATGTGTTCTCAGCTTGGGTGCCGGATTGGCCCCGTGTTGAGCAGATCCATTCTGAATTAAAGTGGCTGTGTAATGCCTCTGGGCACAGAGTCTGCCATGTTTGAAGCACATTATTTCCGTCTGCTGTAGCCAAACCACTTTCCCGGATTCAGACGCTTGGCTGTAGCCTGGTCCCAGATCTGTTTGCGCTCTCTCGCCAACTGCCGTGGTTATTGCCAAAACGACATGAGCAGATTTTGACCAGGCTGCAGTTAGCCCGTGTCCCCTTTATTGGGTCTACTACATCAACGTCTGATGCTTTCTCTGGTTGTGCCCGGCTCTAATCCAGTCTTTAGGTTTTTAACAAACTCAATTCACTGCTTAATTGTCCAATTTAATGAGCGGTAAGATGCTCTGTAGCCTCTCGTTAAAACACCCGCTCCTTGTTTCCAACGACATGATATGTTTTCTATGGCAAGCCACGGTAGCGTTGGAGAACTGTAAAACCAATCAACGGTGCTTTTCACCCGAACTGCTTCCTTTGTAGTGTGCAGATGCTTCTGCTCAGTCATTGTCTTATGGATTCTCTAGTGATTCTAACTGTGGAGACGTAAAAATATTTACCTTACCCGTAGTGACAGCGCCTGGGTGTCGTTTCCATTCTTAGGGGGCGTTTCCCCTAAGAATCTTTTCAGCTGTGGTGGTAGTGTGTTGTGGCTTGGGCTGGACTTTAAAACCAACGCATTGGTCCTGTGGCGGGTTGCCAGTAATTTCACTAAAATAAATGTAAATAATGAATGATTATGCTGTGCTATGCTTCTTAGAGTAATGTGTTTATTGTAAGAAGATATTAGGGTGGGACCATTGCCTGTTTTTCTAGGCCCTCCTTGGCCACAGACACTAAAGGCTTTTTCTCACTGCCTTGTTCTAAGCCCTGGGCTTATCTTAACCCCAGATGGAGACTGGCTTTTAGCTAGATAGTTGTTCACTCAAGTTTGTTAACCCTGGGCTAAGGTTTAACGCTTGGCTGAAGATTCACAATTGTATTGCTAAGTCCTGGGCTAACGGACAAATATGACACATTGCCATTTTACATTCTATGATAAGCTACAAATGTTAGCTTCTCTCCCCTATGCCAATAATGTTACGCTAACATTATTCAATTAACGACTTGAAATCGGCTGTTCAAATTGCCCACCCCATCGGTATTTGCTTGGACAACCTTGTTAAAACTACACAAAGAGAAAAACGTTAGTCAACCTTCATTCTTTCGACTTATTTACTAGATTTACATCCACAGAAAGCAACAATAACTACTTTGCCAAGATTTGGAGGGTATAATAAAACGACAGAAGGACCAAAACAGACACAGCTCTTAGTAACGGTGTGCATCACGAGTGGATGTAAATTTAAGTGAAAGGGCAAGTTTTGTGATTTGACAATAAATGTTCTATGATTTTATTCTTGACCCCATTTCACACTGGTTATTTTGGCACTGTGTTTCTTTGGTTGGCCCTGAAATGTCTGCTAACCATACTCCGGGACAGGGCCAGCTAGCACCAGGCTAAGGGTGGTGCTAGCCCTCTTCAAAACATGCAAGTGTGAACACTTGCTTAGGAGGCCCTTAGCCCAGGGCTCAGGAAGCTCTTAGCCCAGGGCTCAGGAAGCTCTTAGCCCAGGGCTCAGGAAGCTCTTAGCCCAGGGCTCAGGAAGCTCTTAGCCCAGGGCTCAGGAAGCTCTTAGCCCAGGGCTCAGGAAGCTCTTAGCCCAGGGCTCAGGAAGCTCTTAGCCCAGGGCTCAGGAAGCTCTTAGCCCAGGGCTC